>JABFEB020000104.1:18339600-18353723 GCA_019775895.2 Stomatorhinus ivindoensis | reverse complement strand
CACCCCTTTCTGAACCTTGCTGCCATCCCCATCTTCAGGTGGACCGCCAGTCCCAGTTCATTCAAGGCTACCGGCTGCTGTACCGGCCCAAGGGTGGTGCCTGGCTCGTGCAAGACGTGAAGGCTGCCCCAGAGCGCAGTGCTGTCATAGCTGACCTGCGCAGGGGCACGGAGTACGAGGTCAAGATTCGGCCATATTTCGACGAGTTCCAGGGGATGGACAGCCGGCTGCTGCTGGCCCGTACACCTGAGGAAGGTGAGATCCTTCACATCAGATTTCTAGGACTGGATCTCTGTCAAAAGTTATCGTGCCTTTACAAGGAAAATAGCATCTTCTTCTCACACAAGTATAATAAGGCAATAATAATACTGTCACGTTTCTATCTCCCCAGTTCCAAGTGCTCCCCCTCGAGCTGTCACCGTGGTGACAGTAAAAGTGAGCAACAGCTCCAGCATCAGTGTCTCATGGGAACCTCCCCCCGCCGAGTCCCAGAATGGAGTCATCCAGGAATATAAGGCAAGCTTTCCAGCCATTCGGGTGGCTGCTTTCATAAGAATGGCTCAAATTATTGGAAGCCAGAGGGGTGAAATAATCAGGTCTTACTCCGTCTGTCCCACAGGTGTGGTGCTTAGGCAATGACACCCAGGTGCGGTACCACATCAATAAGACAGTGGACAGCACCATCCTGTCCACGGTCTTGAAGGGGCTGCTCCCTGGTGTGCTGTACCAGGTGGAGGTAGCAGCTGTTACCAGCGCGGGAGTGGGGGCTCACAGTCAGCCCGTGTCCGTCCTCATCAGTAAGTCCTGTCCTCTCCCACTGCTGCCTAGACTATTAGATCACCCACTGGAGGGCTTTAACAAAGAATACTTTATTATGCTGGTCTCATCCTTGTGTTCATAAAACCCCAGGGTTTTCTTGAAGCCTCATTAAATGTACATGAGACACAGTTCACTGAGTAAAATATATGTTGAACATGAACATAGAATGATTGCATTGGGAAGTAGCCTTTAGACCCAATGTAGTTGTCTGGGTTAGAGTGGAAACATTTGTGAGTAGTGCCTTGTGTGTCCTTTGGCTGGGACCTCCAATTTTGGCAAGCAGGGGGAGGTTGTTGATCCCAAATGAGGATTTCAACCTGGGATGCAAGGGTGGAGATTAGGGGGTGGTGATGGGGCTGTAAACAGCCAATGGAAGCCAAAGGTTTGTCATGCCGTCAGCAAGTCCCTGACTCCCAGTCTCTCCCCCCTCCCCAGAGCTGCCGGCTGAACAGCCCTCGGTACCAGCTGAGCCGGATGAGAACGTCAGCCTGGCGGAGCAGATCACCGATGTGGTCAAGCAGCCGGCCTTCATCGCGGGCATCGGTGGTGCCTGCTGGGTGATCCTCATGGGCTTTAGCGTGTGGATCTACTGCCGCCGCAAGAAGAGGAAGGAGCTGAGCCACTACACGGCCTCCTTCGCCTATACCCCTGCAGGTATGCCCCCCGCCCCAAAGCTGTACCTTCTGTGTTGGCTTGTGCAAAAAAAAAAGGTGCACAACAATATTTAGCCTTTCTTGCAGTAGGATTTCCACATGGAGAGGCATCGGGACTCAATGGAAGGTAAGAGTCACCGGACTTAGGGCAAGAAGCTTGGAAGAAACATTAATTGACTGCATCAAAGTGATACAGCTTGGTGTACCCTTGCCACTAGGCCGGGAATGCTAAGCAACAACATGGGAAACTATCCTTGGCTGGCTGACTCTTGGCCCACAACTAACCTCGTCCACAATGGCAAAGACTCTGTGAACTGCTGCACATCAAAGCATGACTCTACCGAGAGATACTACAATGGTGAGTTCCTCTGTGACTTTCTGAATCGCTTTGCTTAGTGTTTCTGATATGGAGAACCTCTGTAGCTGTTCGTTTGGTCAAACCTTGCCTTTATCATCCTCAGAGGCGGGCATCTCCAATTACCTCAGTCAGACAGAGAAGTATGGTACAGGTTCCACTGAAGGTCCCATTTACAGTACCATTGACCCAACCAGTGAGGACTTGCGGAACTTCAATGCACCCTACTCCCAGCACACCACCCCTTATGCCAGCACCCCTGTCATGCCCTACTCTGGCCAAGTGCCCTGCAGCCCAGACCAGGAGACCAACCACTGGATGATCCAGCCAGGGCCCTCTGGAGCTCAGTATGCCCAGCCAGACCGCTCAAGGACAGAGAATGGTTGGTATCAACCAAGAATTCTTGGTATCAACCAGTGCTGATCTTATTTTGGTCATTTCGGAAATGACTGGGCCATATTGTGCTTCCACAGTGAAGCAAAAGCAGAAATCGATGGGGAAGCCTGTGAAGACACCCTCCTTGAATTGGGCGGAGGCGCTACCCCCGCCCCCGTCATGCGGAGAGCTGGAGGAGTGTATGGAGGAAGCAGACAGGGATGCTGATGAGGAGGACTTGTGGTATGTGCCTCCAGTGCCTTACTGGTGACAGTTCCTCTAATGGGAAAGTTCTGAGGAATGCGGAGGGGTTCAGGTGGGCCACGATGATCCAGTTGTTAAGCATGGTATATTCAGCAGACCTTCAGTTTCCTCAAGTTCTCTGTTGTTTTTGCTGTACAGTCAATGTACACATGTACCCCACACTTGAATGTTACTCTGATTTTCCCTGACGTGCCTCTGGGAATTGGGATTTGGGAGACGTTGACCCTGTGAATACCACATGCCTTGGGGTTTGGGAGTAGGTGACTGACTTAATGAATACATCTTTCATCTTCCCTTTGGTTTCACATTACTGGTCAAAATTGACAGGAATGACACTGTCACGGGGGCCTTCACTCCTGTGACAGAGAGCTTGGGGGAAAAACCGTGGGATTGGCGCACAAGGTTGACATGGGGGAGATCGGGTTTACATGTCGCTGCTGCCTCAAATATGCCGTCAGCGAGAATCTGACAGGATGGGAATGATAGACCCGTGCTCGCAGCGGCCACTGACAGGAAGATGGGGCAGATATCCAGGACAGGCAGAGCGATGACTGGTTCTCCTCTGAGACACTGTACGTGTCCTACCCCTACCTCTGCTCTTTCTCTTGTTCCATCAACGGGGTGAGAACAAAATCGCCGTTCAGCCTGGCGATGGCGCACAGTCTCGTGACCGGACCTGCGACTCCCATTACTAGCCCCGAGTGAAGTTCTCGGGTTCCTGATGGAGCCCAGATAGAAGTCCCGTGTCGCTCTGTCATCACTGCTGGGATTCCCCTTTGCCTTTGTCTGGTGCTCTTGAGTAAAACACCCCCAAATTCCATTTTAAGGAGCAGGAATGTTCCTCAAATATTCATGGGCGAGTCCTGCATGGGCGAGTCAGGCCCTGCAATGGGAATATTAACTGGAAGAATGTCATCAGCATTTTTGGAAACTCCTGATCCAAGCGTGAGTCTGTCTGAGCTGTTTTACTCCTACTTTTAATACCTACGTTTTATCCCCTTGGTGCATGATGGCGTCTTTAGATTGTAATACCATGTATATCTGTGCTCCGGGCTTTCTGTCTAATTAGGCTGCAAATGGTGGAAACTGGTTGACCGGAAAATAGTACAATTAACCAGCCTGCCCATGCCCCCCTCCCCCACTTTGTGTTAAATAGGTGGGATCGTCTTTATTTCTGTGGTACACACGACTCACCTGTTGCTCTATTTGGCTTCACCGGGACCCAGCCCTGGAATTAATTTGAGGCTGATGGAGTGAGCGGTCTATTGAAAATGCCGAGCGAGGGTCAGGCTGAGCTCATCTGCCTTCGCTCCTGTTTGTTCTTTTTGTGTTCTCGGTTCAGTCATTTGGAAAACAATCCTGTCAGATTTGTTTCTGGTAAAGCATAAAGCTTAATTCTTTATTTGTGTGTCGTGCATAATTGCAACCACCAAAACACGGGGGTGTCGGCGCGTTTCTGGCAAGCAATGCTTCAGCAGTGGGGTATTTCAGACAGGGCTTTTAATATTCTCTGCCAACAGAGTTGGTGTTTCTCGGTCTCTGGAGCCCCGCGCAGTTTATGGGATGCTGAGTTGGCCGTTTAGCTTGATTAATTTGCGGTAGAGGTGTCTGGTGTTGCACCAGTGTGGACCTTTACTGGGAAAAACGGACAGAGAAGGAAAAGCAGCCTAAGACTAGAGTGAGTAAGTGGACATGCTGCAAAGGGGAGGGAACATTGACCCCTAAAGTAGCCCTGCCTTACAGCTCAGAAGAAGAGGAGGACTGGTGCCCTCCTCTGCCGGAGAGGACCTACCTGATGGATGGCTCCATGGAGGATGGCCCGCTCCCACCTCCTCGGGGGGAGGCCTCATCCCCCGCAACCTCATACAGCCACCAGTCCACGGCCACGCTCACCCCATCACCCCGTGAGGAGGGCCGCCCCAGCGAGGACATACCACGTCTGCACCACCTCGAAATGCCCCAGCTGACACGGTAAGAGAGCAGAGTGGCCCCTTGCCCCCGCAGGACAATTTTCTTCCTCTTAAACATCTTTCGGTGACAACCTACAGTTCACCCCATCCACATGCCTCACCTCATCCACCCACAGTAACCGTAAATGGGACCTCAAGCATAAAGCGCTAACCTTAGCGTTGGCTCTAGCAACCGAGAGTAGCTTTTGTTTCTTTTCTCAGTAAGGATATAAGAAAGCCCCCCTCATTTAGTTTTTCTGCCGAGGGGGGAAACAGCAACTACCTGAGCAGACTGCGGCATGCAGACTGTAGGGCTTGTGTGCAGGCCTCGCTTTCAGGCCCCCGGGCTATGCTGGATGCACACCAATGGCATCACGCCAATATTTTTCAGGATGCGACTCCTGCGGACTCCAGTGCCGGGATGGGGGGGGGGGGGGGTGCTATGTGATCTCTCTTCTTAAGTATGGCTTGGCAGTCCCAAGCGTGAGGGGAAAATCTAAAGGGCACGGCCACAGTTTTGTGTGAAGCAGGGATCCGATAGCGATCCGATGTCTTTGTGTTGTTCGATGCGGTTTGGCTTGTTTTCGTGGCCATTTCCCGGCCAGCTCACTGCCCGACGCCTGTGGCGATTCTCGGGAATACATGCTTCGTGAAAAGTCAAGGCTTTTTTTATGGTAAAAACATCAATACTCTCCTTTCTCTTAGAAATGCCTCCATCATCTATGCAGTTTAGCATGTTTACCATTCAAAGCTGTACCATTATAGCAATGCAGCAAAACGCTCCGGGGTTCCAAACAAGCAGCTTTGTGCTGGTGCACCTTACCTTCAAATGGCTGCGAGTTTTCATGGCGAGTTTTGAAGTTTCTCCCAACCCTGTTCTCAACAGGCGCCTGCCTTGTGGACCAGTCCCAGTACCACGGGCCCCCAGCCCGCCTCTGAACCAGTCCAACCCCAACCTCTCAGCCGGTCACGAGGGCCCCGAGAGTGGCACGCCGGTCCGCTCTGGACACCGCCGAGACCCCAGCCAAGGGGCAGCACAGAGCTCGGAGAATGTCAGCAATACGGGGACAGGTGAGTACCTCCTGGGAGTGCCTGAGCCTCGGTTCATCATGACGTTTGCAAATTCAAGCCTTCATCACCTAACTGCATGAATCTTGCTTATTTATGAGACATTTACACACCAATTAACTTCTATAATTCTATTATAGAAGTTGTAAATCATCCATCCATCCATTTTCTATACCCGCTAATCCTACTGGGACCCTCTCTGAGATGAATGGTTGGAATATAGTTGGATGGATTCACATTTGCATTTGGGGATTGAATTTGTGAACTTAATACTTTGTGCCCACCAATGCAGTAAACTTAGTTTTCATTCCATGATGAAGTACCTCTGCATTCATATATAAACATGATGACATAACTTGGCAAATCCCTCAGCTTTTAAGGAATGTATCAGTCTTTTGTAGTTCATGTGGTTCTTCACTGTGACCCACAGATACTGAAAAAAATGAGGTTTCGTGTTGCCCTGTAGGCCGAGCCCACGTCTCCCCAGCAGATCGCATGCACACCCCCCCTGGACAGAAATCCCGGGGTAAGAAGAAATCATCCAAGAGCAGCCAGTACAGGAGAGAGCTGAATCAAGGAGGTGAGGCTGCCGCTGGTTTAGTCCTGATTGCATATGGCTCCCAGATTTGAGCAAGGCACGTTGCCACGCGGCTTCAGGAGTGCTCCATCACGTAACGCCTCAGATGAGTCTCCCTGAGCCGCTGTCAAAGGTCTTTTATGAAGAAACGTAAACTTAAACCCACCATGTGCCTACAGATTTGCCCCCGCCCCCCGAGCCACCCCCAGCAGAAGAGCTTACAGAGTGCAGAGGGACTTCGCTGGATAGAGATGGGGGCTTGGCCTCCTCTATGGAGAGGAGAGGCGAGCACAGCACCCCCTACAGGAGGGGTGCAGGACAGCGGCGCAAGGAAGGTACGCGTGCCACGAATGGATGCACATTCGCACATCTCACAACCACACACACACAGACACACAGAGTTTTAGTTCCATTGTTGTCATGGGGATGTCCGCTGTTGTCATGGGGACTAGCATCATACTGCAGTGACAGAAGGTGATGAGAGCTGTTAAGATAGAGGAGACCTGGAATGTCTGTTTCCTTTTACTAACTCAAGATGAAGACTTCAACTCCTGGGTCAGGAGTTCAGTGATGTCTTCAGTAATGTCCTAGTAATACACTGTAATAGTTAGTCTTGGTAGTGCTTCCCTAAGGTTGTTTCTTGTTTAACTTCTGTGTAACTTTATATGAGAAGGAGGGGAGGGTGGGCAGTGGGTAGACGTATCCAAAGCATGGTTGTGGAAGGACAGGAAGATGGAATGTTTGTGGAATGGGGAACGGGATACTGGCAGGACCATAAACATGGGCAGAGCCACAGGAGTACTAGCCCCACCTGAAAGCTGACTGGCCCGTGGAGTGCCCCCTCCCCTGCTGCTGACCAATTAAAATCATGTCATTGGCTAATGATAAAGTTGGCCCCTCTCTAAGACCCCTCTTATGCTCCCCCACCATTAAATGTCCTAGAATCTACCCTGGATATGAAGGCACAACCGCGGGCATCAGTCTGGCCTTGTGCCCTGCATTTCAGGACCAAAGGAAGCATGGGAGGATGAATGCCATCTAAGTTTGCCCAGCCCCACCCAGAGACATCCATGCCCCCCCCACCAAAGTCTTACTACAGTGCAACACTTTTTTTTTTATTTTAGCACATCAGAAAGCAGCCGCTTTGTCATGTCGGTTTGTCCTGTTCAATTCACTGATCCCTGTAGGTCACCTTGGACAAAAATGAAAAATCGAGCTGCATCATTAAACACATGCACATGCAAACACACACTCACACACAGACACACACACACACACACACACACACACACAAGGGAACAACATCAACAAACAAAGGTCGTTCATGCATACAAGCAGGCGGGGATTAGAGATAATCTAGTTTGATGTATTGGCTGGGTTTTGATCCGGTTAGTTTCTAGGTCACGCTGTCCTGTTAGTGCCGGTGTCCTGACAGGTTCCTCTGAATGTCTCTTCACAGACGAGGTCATCTTCCCGTACAATAAACCCAGCTTTCTCACAAGAGGACAAGCGTCAAGCAACTGTTCCACTACAGGAAGTTCATCGTCGCGGGGATCCACGGGGTCACGTGGGCCGGGGTCAAGCAGGAAACGAAGTGAGGTGAGCAATCTTTCATCTTCTAAGCACCGTAGTAATGGATCTGGTGCTCTGCTGGCTCAGGATAATTATTAACCAACCTCTTACAATCAGAATTTCCAAAAATCGTAGGGAAATCCCTGTTGTTTGCCATATTTATGTCACTTTTGTTGCAAATACACGAAGCTACATTTATATGCTTTCTTGTTACAACTCCAATGATGACCTACAATTCAATTTTTGATAATAAGCTCTCAGTGACAGATTACCGCTGACCTAAAGCTAGTGTCCTCGCTTAGCCTATTGTTGTGCAATTGTGAAACAAACGTGAATAGAACTGAGATTTGCTTTGAGAATTATGATACTTTACTTTGTTAAATAGGTAGAGAGGTTCATGTTTGCCTTTGGTGTTGAGCTCGCATTAGTATTTGGTTCATGTTTGGCTCACATTTCCATTCAGTTCATATTCAGTTCATATTCACGTTTCAGTCACCTTCACATTCAATTCCTATTCATTTCTGGTTCACAGTTGGTTCATCTTTACATTTGGTTCTATTCACATTGTTTTACATTTGGTCCACTTTCACATTTGATTTGCATTTGATGTGCATTCAAATTTGATCCACTTTCGCATTTGGTTTGCGTTCACTTCACATTAGCATTTGGGCTACCTTCACATTCAGTTCACATTTGTATTTGGTTCACATCCACATTTAGTCCACAGCCAATTCACATTCACAGTCATTTCAGGTGTTTGGTTCTGATCTGATACGATTCAGTCTCATAGTTGCATTCGATTCACATTTGAATGCAGTTCACGTTTGCATTCGGTTTAAATTCATATTTGGTTCAGATTAATGGTTGTACCATATTCGTATTCCATGTACATTTCCTGCAGATTAGCATTCATTTCACGTTCACATTTGGCTCACGTTCACATTCGTCTTGCACGTGTCGAGCATCTCCCCTGTGAACCTCCAAATCTCATACTGCAAATAGTGAGTTTCGCCCAGTGACCTGAGAGGAAGCATTTACGTGATTTCATGGCAATGTGAGAGCGGCAGGGGTCCGCCCCGCATTCTCACTCGCTACATACTTTGCTGGCGGGTGGGTAGCCGATACTACAGGATGATAGCAGCAAGGGACCCATGACAGCCAAACACATCGGCATAGTGAATAGATATTACTCAGAGGAAACGGTGTGGGGCACCGAGCCTCGGAGATAATGGCGCGCACCTGTGGAAAGCCTCTTCAGTAATGCCCGGTTTTATCTCACAGCCCGTGTCTGGCTGACGAGGGCCAGCTTTTATGTCGAGATTTTATAGTTACACTGATAATTGGTCCGCGAGTGTCCTGTAAAGTGCACTGGTGCACAGAGCGAAATGAAGGGCGCGTTTTTACTGCAAGCTAGATGGGAGTTGGCCGTCGGGGGCCCAGTGCAAGGCCGTGGCTCGCCTAAGCGTGGAAATGAGTGGAAAAAAAGAAAAGCAGAGCAGAATGCTTCACTTACTCTGATACCAAAGGCGGGCAGAGGGGGATGGGTTATGTTAGATCATTGAGATTCCCGGGACACACAGAAAAAGGAGCTTTGCACCGAGTTAAGCGACCGTATTAAGATCAGTGAGATTTTGCAGGTAACTGGACCTTCCCTTCAGTTTTCCCACCAGCTGGCATGGGGGGGTGATCAAGGGAATTGGGGGGGTGAGAGGGCTTCCTCAGGGTTAAATTCCGCTCAGTGGACGTAGCAGCTTCTTGCCCAGGGGTCACCCCCCCCCCACACACACCTCCCCCCCCAGACGGCCCATATCCCTCTGATGTCGTTGGCCTTCTTGGGTTTCGGAGTGGGACCTTGAAAGACGGCTCACACAAAGGAGTTCAGTTTTTCTTTGGGTGAGGAGGGGGATTCGGGTTACCCCCTTCCCCTTCCTGTCACGGTAGTTAACTTTATCTTTCCCTGAATGGGTGTTTCACCAGCGGGGAGCCCTCGGAGCACGGCTGCCCCTACACTGCGCAGCTGGCTTAAGCCCCACCCCGCACGCTCCGCTTGACGCAATGCCTGTCAGCCGCGACAGAACCCGACCCGGCCACTGATCCGGAGACCCCGGTGTCCCCTGGGGGAGGTTCGCATGTCAAATCCAGTTTGACCCCTCAGCAACCACCGACCCCCTGATCATCACCCGCCACAAATTATCCTTTGAACTTCTTAAATGCTTTGTGACTAAAGGGTGCTGAGATTAATTTAAATCAGAGATTAATTGTCATTAATAAAACGGGCACCATGACCCAGACCAAGAAAAGCAGTTTGAAGATGGATGGATGGATAGACAGACACATGATCAAATTAGTGTTCCTGGTAGAACAGTTCAGTCTTTAGTATTTGAATAAGAGGTTTATAACTGAAGCGTTCTTTATTTTCATTGTTTACGATGCCAGCTACATCACTATCACTGTTACTATGGTATCTTTTGTTTCATCATTGTGCTGGAATGTTCTACGCAATCATTTGTAAAGCGATTATGAGAAGTGCCTGCCCACTGCCAACTTTTCTGACTTGATTATGTTTGTTTGTTTACAGGAAATAAGATAAATGGAAGACAGCTCTATTCCATCCTCTGTGTGACCTCTCAGCATTGCCTCCAGTTTTATTTCTGAACTCCGTTCGCTGATGGAAATCTTTGAAAGCAAGAGAAGTGTACAGGACGACTGTCCGCCTTGTTGGATTCAAATGACTGACATGATGTTTTTTATAGCTATTATTATTTATGACTCTGGGTTTCGTGCCTCTGACCTCTCAACTCCATGTGTAAATAGGTTTCTCTGTAAGGTTTTTATGTGGGCTATGGATGTGGGGAAAGAAAGAAAATATATTGTATTTATAACAAAGGGAAAAAACGAAAAAGGTCCAATATTATAAAGTTATTGTTTGAATGTGCCAACCTCGTAGAGATGTATACCATTGAAAAGCATAAATACTATTGCACTGTTGTTGTAATAGAGAAACACAAAACGTGAAGCACAATTGGTGTCAACACCCAGCCAGCCAGTGCCTCCGATCTCCCCCATGTCACTGTGGATGCTTCTGCCTGTTCTCTTCATCCCTGGATCCCTGTTGTTATGGTCCGACAAGAATGTTTTTTATCATGTTCATTTTTGTTTTGTTTAACTTTCTTCAGAGAAGACCTTTGACAGCGGCACAGGGCGGCTCGTTTGAGCCGTTACGCGATGGAGCACTCCTGAAGCCGCGTGGCAACATGCCTCGTTCAAAAAAACACCAAAATGATCTGCTCCGTTGACTAACTTTTTGGTAGTCTTGTTGTTTTGTAAAAATACAATAAAGAGAAGAAAAACCAACACTAGTAAGCTGGAAAACCTCTTCTGTATCCAGGAGAAATGCTGAAGCAAGCTTTCCCAGGATAAACCCATAAAATCTGTGTCTAAAAAAAAGACGGAAAAATGCAGAGTCCTCCGCAGTGAAATATGTATGTAAAGCCCTGAGTTGGGACAATCAAAATATGTGTTGACGGCGAGAGTCTGGAAATAGCACAGTGGTTCCCTGTAAGGTAACTCAGGAAATAAGGTCATAGTGAATGGCTCAGGATCAGCTGGTGACACGGTAAGATTTGACGGCCTTGCAGAAGTGGGTTTTTTTAATGCCTTGGTAGTTCACAGCGGATTACATCTGGGTGAGCATCCAGCGAAAGCCATAAAATTGCTTCTGAGAACTGGGACTGAAAGCGACTGGCCAGCGAGCAGGAGCACGTTTGTCCTCTGGCATGCCTGAGTAAGGCTGTGGCCCCTGGGGTGTCCGAGCCACTGTCGGGGGGGGTTGCGGGGTCGGAGCCGAATTTAGTATGCACAGCGTTTTTCTTCCTTCTCGGGTGGTAAACCCTCTTAGCAGGAGTGCAGTGCTGCAGCCAAGAAAGGTGGGGGGGGGGGGGGTGATACTATTTGCACACAAGAGTCCATCTAATGACCTCCCCGTGGTGCCGTGTCAGGTGATCTCCAGATCAGAACTGTACAAATATCCGGTCTGTTAGTGCTAACCCCATCTAGGTGGCGCCAACGGATCCAAAACTGATATTTATCGATTTATTTCCCAAAAAGAATCTTTCGCTGAGTCATTTTTCTCCTTATTCACAGCTTTCTGACACACGAGAACACATTAATACTGATGTCCGGTTGACAGAGTCTCTGGGAGGGAGTGATAGTCCTGGGGTCTGACCCCTGTGATCAGTAGGGGTGAGACTAGCCTCCCTTCTTCTCACAAGTATGCGACTCTGACCATAAATCACCAGGCCATATAATAGGCAGGGGGGGGACAGGGAGCATCCTGTCTAGGCACAGATACACATGTCAGTTTGCGGAGTGGTTGAGGGGGCATGGGGGGGGGGGTTAATGGTAAATGGACTGCATTTATATAGCGCTTTTATTCCAAAGTGCTTTACAATTATGCCTCACATTCACCCATTCACACACACATCCACACACCGGTGGCAGAGGCTGCCATGCAAGGCGCCAACCTGCACACCGGGAGCAATTTGGGGTCCAGTGTCTTGCTCAAGGACACTTTGACGGGAGGAACCAAATTTTATATACATACTTTGCATATTTGTACGTTTTCTTCAGCAAATTGAAGGCTGAAACCGATACAGGAGGTTGTGTTGAATGTGACATGTCCATTCATCCATCTTATCCTGGACAGGATCGTGGAGGGTATATCCTGGACAGCAATGTACAGGAGAAGCACACTCACACGCTACAGCAGGGCTGTGTACAAGGGCGGGGCCTCAGGGGCGCTTGCCCCACCTGAAAACTGTTTGGTCCCCAGAGTGCCCCTCACCTGTCACTCACTGATTCAAAATATGTCATTGGCTAATATGAGCCTTCAGGACTGAGCCACTGTGCTGCAAACTAGCACACTGCTAAGAATGACAGGTATATCTCTATTGTGTTACCTATGGTCTGAGGATTGATTGTTTAATGGCATCTCTGCTGCCTGCCGGGATTTTTCATCATGTAACCGCAGTACTAAATTTAAATGCAGTGTAAGAGCGTTCAGCGTATTAATTACTCTAAAATCCCTTTATACCATTTCCTAGGATTTACTTGCTCACTGTGCGCACATCACATGACCCAATGGTATGTGTTATTTTCTTTTCAAATGAATAAGGCTTGCTGCACCATCTGACTGTAAAACCCCCAGTCGCCCATCACGAGGTCGCCGGCCTCCTTAATAGGGCAGCTCACTGGGCTCTACATCTCCCCAGGTCCATTTCCTTACCACCAGTCAAGGTACGAAAATCTACTACGACACCCATTTCAAAAATAACTCCCTGTATGGTCTGGGCAAGTTGGTGTGTCACCCTCAAGGGCAAGCTGTTCTGGAATCAGTGCCAGGAATGGGCAGGAAAGTTACAGAAATGGGTCAGACCAAGGGTTCCTTCAGCATGAATTGCCGATTCACCAAATGGATAAAGAGAGTTAGTTAGTGACCCTCCCCAACACACGCAGTCAGAAGATAGATGGATGGATGGATTCAGTAGTTTAGCAGGGTAACCTGTCTGAAAAAAAGAAATTAGGTATAACAAATAAAAACACTAAGCTATACAGTGCGTGGCAATGGCTTTTACATAATGGCATTGCCCCCATCCCTAGGGATGCAGGTTAAAGTTTGGCTTCTGCTCCTTGTATATGTGGAATTTGCATGTTCTTTCCATATCACGCTATATTCTTCCCACAGTCAATAGACATACTGCTAAGCTGAGTGTGTATGTCTACTGGCTCTTTCTCACCAAAAACTGAGCCATACCCGTGCTGACCGGACCTAGCTTACCAGCAGGACCGAAAGAGTGACTGACGGAAGCTGGACGTATCACCATCATCTGATTGGTCGAAATGACAAGACAAAACTGGTCATTTGTATCACTATGCATTATCTGAAGGAAACAAGGGCATAGGGTATTCTATATATTATTCATTATTGCATTGGACATTGCGATGTATGGATGCATCCCCGATAACTCAGAACCTGAACATTTCCACTTCCAAATAAAAGAAGTACAACCCCACAGGCGAACAGAATGGATTTGTAATGCAAATTTCTGCAAGTCGATTCTAATTCTGCTAGCATTTGATGCCAACATAACAGTGATTCTCATAGACATGAAAGCTGAAATTAGCATAAAGTAAACCACCATTGCGATGTCCACCGTTTGAACAGTAAATAAGCATCTCTTTGGGTTTACGTCATTGTCACTCTCCAAACCTGGGCAACAGCCTTACCGAGCTGACCCTACTGCAGTGGAAAATCAAAGCGGGTTGGAACTGCACTGTAACTAGTGTCTCTTCGCAGTATGAATCGAATATTGTCTGGTTCAGGTATGGCAGTGGAAAACACTACAATGTCCTACAATGGACTGGCATCCCGTCCAGGGTGTACCCCAGCCTGTGCCCCGTGATGGACTGGCATCCCGTCCAGGGTGTACCCC
>JABFEB020000104.1:18321299-18331933 GCA_019775895.2 Stomatorhinus ivindoensis | reverse complement strand
GGAAGCATCATGCTCTGGGGGTGTTTTTCTGCACAGGGGACAGGACGACTGCACTGTATTAAGGAGAGGATGAACGGAGCCATGTATTGTGATATATTGGGCAAAAACCTCCTTCCCTGTCAGAGCATTAAAGTCGGGTATGGCTGGGTCTTCCAGCATGACAATGACCCAAAGCACACAGCCAGGATAACCAAGGAGTGGTTCCATAAGAAGCATATCAAGGTTCTGGAGTGGCCTAGCCGGTCTCCAGACCTAAATCCATAGAAAATCTTTGGAGGGAGCTGAAACTCTGTGTTGCTCAGTGACAGCCCCGAAACCTGACAGATCTAGAGGAGATCTGTATGGAGGAGTGGGTCAGAATCCCCCCTGCAGTGTGTGTAAACCTGGTGAGGAACTACAGGAACCGTCTGACCTCTGTAAAAGTTGACCCTTAAAATCTTTCGACTCAAGTGATCAAATACTTATTTGACACAGTAATTCACAAATAAATTGTTAAAAAATCATACAATGTGATTTCCGGATTTTTCTTTTTAGATTCTGTCTCTCACAGTGGAAATGCACCTATGCTGAAAACTGTAGACCCCTCCATTATTTCTAAGTAAGAGAACTTGCAAAATCACAGGGTGATCAAATACTTTTTGACCTCACTGTATACGCTATGGGCATTTGACAGTTAGCAGTTCACCTACCAGTATGCTTGAAGCTGCAAAAGGCTCAGCCCTCCAATTCTAGCTGTGAGGCTACAAGAGTACCCACTGAACCACCATGCCACATATAACAGACTAGCTTTTGGATAGAATTTGGCTCACTTAACGCATTTCATGGCTGTCACTAGTTGTTTTAAGTTACCTGGCGTATGATGGCTAAGCCTCTGCAAATGGGCATTGGGAGAGGTCTGCAGAGCCATTGATTGCTGCCGAATGGGTACCAGGGGGGCGCTGTTGACGGCGTGGAGCTCTGAAAGACAAGCCACGGAGGTCTTAGTCACCCTACGTGTGGCAAAACCAGTCCCAGACTGACCAACCCCGAGTAGATGGGTCCCCTCCCTGTCACAGATCAGGCTCCCACCTCGCTTATGACCCTTCTCCCGGGACTCCTTCAGCACTCCCATTCTGGGTTGGATGGGTAGGGCATGTTTCCATGGCAACGGCTGGCTCTCCTGGGTGATGGGAATTTTAAGCACAGGCTGAGAAAGCCCAGCTGTTTCAGGAGCCTGCGGACCTTGGTGGGCCACTTTGGGACGCTGGGCTGGGCTGTTGAACGTCTTGAGGCCGTTGGAGGTGAGGTCCATGTAGAAGGTTCCATATACCCCGCAGCTGTCGGACACAACAGGGACAGCGGTATCCAGAGGGATTGGGTCTTTCTTCTCAGTCACTGGCAGAGCTGGGATCAGGAGAAATGGAAACATTTATCAGATACTGATGCAAGTACATGTAGGCAAATGAGCACGATGGTAATCAATAGCGACAGACATCAACTCACTGGCTTTCTGGAAGCTTGGGCTGTCCTTACTCTGGACCCACAGGCTGTGGTACTGTTCAGTATTCTGAGGGGATTTCCAGATACCTGGCATCCATGGTGAGTCTGGGGCAGCCATTCTACAGAGTGCCAATCACAGGAGGGAGCGTTGCTCATCAATAACCAGTTCAGTCTAGCTTTCCTTCCAAACTCGACAACGTGTCACAATAGCTTCAACAATCCTGCTATCACCCTTACATGTAAAACATTACTATCTACATTACAAACAAACGAAAGCTGTGTAAGTCTTAATTAGCTGTTAGCGGTCAGATGCTTCAATGTTTCAAGAGTTCCAGTTTCACTGGAGAGTAGGATTCCAGTATACAATGCGTGCAGTATCTGTAGACAGCACTGAAATCTCCAATATCTTACAAACCTGTGCTTTATGATTAGGTCCTCAGTGGCCAACCGGTAAAGTCCTGTCAGTGAAGAGATAAAAATAACTGATATCAACCAAGCGGAGAACTGAGGGAGGCTAGAGCTGCACTTCATTAGCTACTTCCATTATACCCAGCTGCAAACATACAGAATTCCATGTATTTTTTATCTTGTAAACATTTTATTGTAAATAAACCTGAATCAGATAGAGATAAGCAAAGATCTAAATTATATTAAAATTAATTAATCTAGTATCTATTCCATTAAGTATAAAGGTACTCTGAAAGATGGCTTTGAAGGTGCAAAATATAAATCTGTGGAGACACAATGACCACCTGCGGATCTGCGGTGTTTAGCTCTCAGGAGGGTGGGCCTGGCGTGCCGGCGGTACAAGCAGACCACTGTAACCATCAGGATGCACCACAAGAGGGCACCAATACCACCGATGACCACTGGGTCCCGAATTAGTGCCAAGGCCCGCGTCAGGATGTCAGAGTCATTCTGGTGAGGGATCAGGGAGCGCTGGGGCACTGGAGGAGAGAGGCAGTGTAGGGGTGAGTCGAGGTGTAGGGGTGAGTCGAGGTGTAGGGGTGAGTCGAGCCTGATGCCTAAGTGTGTCCCCTGCCCACTGCATCCTGCCATGGGTGATTTTTTAAGGTGGGAAGCACAAAAATGGCCAAAATTCATACAGAGGGGCCAACCTTATCATAAACCAATGATGTGTTTTGAGTCAGTGAGTGACAGTAGAGGGAGCACTCAGGGCACCAATCAACTTTCACCGGGGACAGTGCCCTGTGGCCCCGCCCCTGTATAAGCCCCCATATCCTAGGGTCGCCAAATCCCACGGTGGCTTCCTGGTGTCACTAACCTATGGTGAGCTGCTTTGCGTCACTTGGCACTCCTACTCCAGCCCCATTCACGGCTGCCACTCTGACCCAGTATCGCTTCCCCGGCTCAAAGGTCGCAATCTCCAGGCTGTGGGTGGCGCTGTTCACCGTCCAGTTGAGGGATTTCTGACTCTCTGGTTGCACACACCACACCTGGAAAGAAAAGCAGAAATAAAGCTGATTAGCCTGATGGCTACATTTCACCAAGACAGAACATCGCTGTGACATCATGAGCGACAGCATGGCATTCACCTGGTAGCCCTGAATGATCCCATTGTGAGATTCATGTGGAGGTGGATCCCAGCTAACTCGGATGGTATTGTTTCTGTCCAAGGCCATCGTCACAGCGACTCCACCAGGGGGTGAGCTAGGCACTAGAAGAGCATCACACGCTCACTGGACCACATACACCCAGTAGAACTAGATCTCCTTGCCTACTTGTTCCTTAAGCTTCTCCTCCACTCAAACCATGCAGTGACTGCCTCAGTCTAGTAATCAACCACACACTAGGCCAAAGAATTCATGAAGATGCTCATGTGTGCTAAACAGTGAGTTCTGATGGAGCCCCCACCTAGCTCTGGAACCCGAAGGTGCTTGGTGTTGCTCTCGCGGCCATACAGGTTGCTGCTGTAGGGGCGCACTTTGAACTCGTACTTGTATCCCCGTTTCAGGGGGCCAACCACGGCTTGCAGGTGAGGTTGGGGCACCCTCTTCGCCAGCCACTCGGAGCTGGCAGGGAGGAGAGAGCGGAAGAGGACCTCAAAGCCGTCCAGATGATGCAGCTGCGGCCAGGAAGGGTGCAGCTGTGGACACAAGGAAGAAGGGTGACCTATTGAGAATGTGACTTCAAAAATCAGCCTCTCACATTGTCCTGTTAAATATCACTTGTACAAGATGTACTAAGCTATAAAGCTGGATCAAAACATTTCCAAGATCTAAAAGCACTGGGACATTTCTCACCTTCCACTGCAGTTGCAGTAGACTGGAGGCAGGGGGCAGCACGCTCACATCCTCAAGGTCCACACGTAGAGCTGACAGCTCCCTGTGCAGGTCTCTCTCCGCAGGGCTCACCGCCTCTGTAGAGGGACCACACCATTTTTCAGCTGGGATGCTGCATTAACTGAACCCAACATTGCCAGAAAGATGAGGCTTAGCGTCAGCGAACTCACGTTGCACAGCCAGGAAGGCACTGGCGGACGACTCGCCCACATCGTTGACGGCTGTGCAGGTGTACCGGCCTGCATCCTGGGTTGTCACGTAATGGACTTGAAGACTTTGGTCTTGGTTCACTATGTACCTGATAAGACATCAACATCCGGTTAGTGGTGGACTGAGCAGGGACATTAGAAGGACCTGTATGGTGCAATCATCCAGTCTGACCTCCCACTGGGCAGTGAGCTTTGGTCCCGATTCCACTTCACTGACGGCATCGGGTCTCCTTGGACCTGGCAAAAGAACTGTGCCACGTCCCCGATATTCACTGTTGTGTCCTCGGGCTTCCGCAAGAATACTGGCTTTGCTGTGGGACATGGGTGATTAGCTTCGCTGGACAGCATTACAGCGAGCACTACACTTGGCACTTGAAAAAAGAGCAGCTTGACTTACCTAAAACCGACAGTCTGGCCCCTCTGCTCTCTCTCACCGCTACACTATTTGATGCCACACAGACATAGACTCCAGTGTCATTCTTGTAAGCCGGCGCAATTACTAACTTCCCATTGTATACCTGCGCAAAGGGGAAAACATGACAACTTCGGTCCGACGGTGTCCTCTGGTGGACATAGACTGATACAACATCGAAGCTATCCGTTATTCTGTTTCAGTCCCCTGCAATCCAAGCCATTTTTCTGATAAATGGTTATATTGATTTTCTTCCGAAAATCAATATAACCCACACAAAATGTTTAAACAAACTTTATTATGGCTAAAAACTGTTTCCTTATTTTCTTATTTTTTCTTTCTAAGACGTTCAATACATATGGAATACATAAAAAGACAATATAGTAGTCTTTTTTCTGGGCCACTCCGACGGCCGTTTTTATTGCGTGTAATTTTCTTGGTAAGCGGAGGCTGTTTTAATTCGCTTTCTTACTGTGAAACGTTCATCCATGTCGCTAAGTAGGATCCCATCCTTCTTCCAAGTGACGTTGGGCTCTGGGTGACCAATAGGGGGGGTGCAGTTAAGGACGGCCATGTCTCCCACTGCCGCATCCACATTGCTGGGCTGGCTGAGAAACTCATCGCGCAGAGCTGCAACATACAACCATCCGCCGGCTTATACTCCCAGGCTGAAGGGCAGCACTATCCATGCTCCCCGCTAACAATTTTTCGTTGTTCTTATAATATTGTCCTGCCCGTCAGGCCTCTCGTGTTGTGCCGCAGTAGGTCAAAGCACAGTCCAGGAAATGGAAGATCCTGATAGTTTGATTACCAGTCGAGGCTAAAGCGTCTACTGTGATATATCGCCTTGGGCTCAGTAAATTATACGATCTTATATTTCATATGACAAGAGTATTCTTATAACATAGAAAAACTCCAGAAGACCCTATTACCGCATAACAGAGTACATTACTTCCCCAGTATACCATAGTATAGTTCGACGTAGTTTCACAAGAGTAACACCTTCAGTTTAGTAGGCTACAATACTCTGGGCATTCCCATATTGCTGAGTACTGCATTGGTTAATGCCTAATTATTACTCCGTGGTGCCTGGCTGACTTGTAACAATGTAAACATTGTTTGTCTAATGATGTCCATTGTATTGTGGAGATAGCAAAACTGAAAAAGAAATGTTTATTCCCCTGGAGCACGAAGTCTCCGCCTGAAGCCTTTGGTCCTGATAATTAAATACCTGTCCTTATATTTTACACTACAGAGGCATAAACGCTGATAATCAGCTGGTCATTCATGCTTTCATGTTTACGTAAAAATTGTAAAGTGGAATAATCAAGTCCATGGCCGGCTCAACACTGTTCTTTAATCACTTAATCACTTGTGCGTGAATGATATCAGCAAAATAAACAAAATTGAGGAAAAGGAAAGAAACTAATATAACTATCTAAAATAGTTCCGAAAAGACTCATTATACAGCGAGGGCATGAAAACTTTGATTTGGAGATAAACAGAGCGTGATGTTGGGGGGGGGGTGTAATTATTGGTTTTTGCCCCTAGGGTGGTGGGGGTGCCTACAAACATTTGACATTTAATCCCCCACTAATCTGCTACACAATCTTCATTCCTTGATTAACTCCTTTGTCTGGGTTCAAGCATTCCAACTCCGGTTTCAAATATCCTTTCTCGGGCACTGTTAGAATCTGATTTTTGTTTCAGCCGAGCGCGATAAGGACACGGTTGTCGCGGCAACGGCCGTCATCTTAAAGCGCCGCCTCCAGCCGGAAGAAGCACGCGGGCATCCGAGTGTCTGTTGCTAGTTTACAGCGCGAGCCTTCGTCTTACCGGCGATGTGCAACGAAGCGTTGCGACTGACGGCTTTGCCCGCGCTGTTCCGGGCCACGCACGTGTAGACGCCCTCCTGGGACTGTCCCCGCCTCCCGGGGACCAGGCTGAGGAAGAAGAGGCTGCCCTCCGGCAGAACCACGGGCTGCGAATGGCCGTCCTGCTTGGCCGTCTCCACCGGCAGCCCGTTGCGGTACCACTCGATGGTGGGCTCCGGGAAGCCCTCCGCCCGGCAGGACAGCGTGGCGGGACTGTGAACCTTCACCACCACGTCGGACGGGTGGTGCACGATGCGCGGCGGGGTTTCCCAAGAGCGAGCCTTTAAGCCTGGAACGCAGAAGGTCGCCAGCCGGACAGTTAATAGAGGATCCTCCTGTGATCATGATGGTAGTCATCCTGAACATTAGCAATTTTCTCAGTAAGTAGCGGTAATGATGTGTAATTATCAGCCTAATACACTAAATCATAATCCCCCGAAGTGAGCAAAAATCAATAGAGCCTTCAATGCTTAAAATGAAGGACAATAAGAATAGCAACAATATAATTTTCTGTGGCAGACTGTCATAATTTTATCTCCAGTTAATTTCCTGGCCCCAGGGAATAGTAAAAAGCCACAGTCCAGTACAGGAGAGCAGACAGCCAAAATTAAACAGATTAAACCTTATCATTACCTCCACTGATACATATTTCACTATTCTTCCTTCACTGTTCCATTTTTCAACCAGTTATCCTGGTAAGGGTGGACTCTTTGTTTTCAGGTTTATTTCATAAATGGGATACATAGTTAAACACTAGTCGCCAGTTCTTGACACAATACTAGTCCCTTCAGCTGACACCTAGACTAACTTTCATCTAAGCAAGCTGCTTAAATTTCCCATGATGCCATGCAGCACAACATAGTCACAACAGAGTTAGAGCAACCCAGTCACCTAGACCAAACAGCAAGGCAGCATCAAAAAAGTCACACGTGACAAATTAAATAAATAGTACTAATATCAGCATACCGGAGTACTCAGACTGCAGCCTGTTATAAACATAAGATTCATGCCACTGTCACACTCTCAAAAGCAACCGGATGCGTTTATTTTATAGGAAGAAAAACACAGTAAGGCACCACTGCATAGGTTAAAAAAGGATGTACAGAGGACCAGGGTATGGAGACCTGGCACACATCAGACATTTCAAGGTTAATCGGTTGTGCCCTTAAGTATCCCACATGAATTGCTTCAGTAAATATGTCATAATCGCTGTAGAGTGTGCCAGTCAGGGTGGGATTAATTAAGTAATAATGTAGGTCAAATCACACCCCTTTCCTTTAATTGCCTGACATACTGGATTCATAAAAACAGCCCAGCAGGGAGGAAGATTATTGTGGTGATTGTGATTTGGGTGGGGCTGGGTTTTGCCCCACCCTGTACCAAACAAAGTCCTCTTTACCCAAATACATACCAAACATCGAGAGGAAATCCTGTCACCTGGACGCAGCGTCACAGCTAAAACAATGTACCCATTGTCCAGAGATGTCATAGTTTGACAGTGACGTGCTATATGAGCAGTTACTCACAGCTCACGGGGCTGAACTGGGATTGAAAATTGGCCTTGGACTTTACGATCCCCCGTAATAAGTTTTGCCGAGGAGTTTGGGTTCGATACATTTTGCTGGCCCACAAACCCATTGGCCTGCTGGGAAAATACCCGGTACGCCAGATGGCCAGTACTGAAAGCCGGTATGTCATGACTGTTCGGTCTAACAGTGCCCCAGTGTAGGAATCCGAAGTGTTTCTCCGTAGATATACCAAGAATTTAGTTTGCCCTCTTTTCCGCTCATTAGTCAGAGAGCCGTCAGCCGTGTGCTCGGTATATGGCGTTCTGCAGATTGTTTTGGAGAGAATTCTCTATCCAAGTTGGTAAAAGCACGTTTTCGATGCAGATGTTTGGAATGTGATAAAGGTCACATTCTTGGCAAAAGTCACACACTAAAGTCTATTGTCTTTGGAAGTAAAATTTCCTGAATATTGAGAACAAAAAGTAGTTAACAAATTGTACAGAATAAAAAATACCAGAAACAAAACGATTACTTCTAAAATATGAAAAGAAAATGTACCATCGGAGGAAAATAAAAGCTTGCATTTGATGAACAGGCGAAATCTCCACGGTCAATAATTTCCTTTGCTTTCCGCTACGGAAACGTTTAAAGGCTACATACAGACAAATTCTGTGCAGTTTAAAAAGCATCTGCTAAGGTCAGACATGTCATTCTCCTTATAATATGAAACTGAACTTGATAGTTTAAAATAAGTCATTAAAGAATTCACGCGACATAGCTTTCAACAACGGAGAAAGTTTTAACCCAAAAATTAAGCATGAAAAAGTTATGGTGTAGGCCAATATTGACCACTTTTTGTACAATGCAAGACATAAACAGACTAATAGTCACACAAAAACAGGATATGGGTCTTGCTGTAGATTATCATGATTATCACCGCCGCTGCGGAGCGCTGAAAATGCATTAGCCGAACAATAGCATACATACTGTCAATGGAGCAGCCTATCTGTGTTCCGGATTGTAGGCCAGAAAGAGCACTTCCCAGTTACACTTTATAGAAAATAACACGTAACATAACAATAACAGGATGCGAATCATTTAACGAGCAGTTAGCGGAAAACTTGTCACGATTCAGACGTTAACAACAGGAATTTCTACTATTACTAGGCTACTACTACATAATTCATTATCATTATATTCATAATTACTGTTGCTCTGCGCCCCCCCCCCAAAAAAAAAATTTTTTAGCCTCCCCCCAAATAATTGTGCATTTATTTTCTTAAGTCATTCATATCTTTTTATTTGTAAGTTTGCCCTGCTCCCTCCCCAGTAAAGCCCCCCAATACTTTCATGTCTATTTACACCCATCTCCAAATCGAAATATTTCAATGCTTAAGGGATTCGACAAAATATTCCACGAAAAAGCGAATAGCATGCCTATTCTATCTCGCGACGTGTTTCTTCCCTAATAATAGGCTTATCATCTATACAATACAAATTACACAAGCTAAGGTGTCTGTAAAATTGTCATTGTAAGTCACAATAAATTATTTGACAACAGTCGATAAATTTATTCGGGATTGCTTTGCAGAAGAATAATTACTTTATTGTTTAATTCGACAATAATGCCACTACACTTGAAATAATAGACTAAAATATGCAACTACGGTGCAACGACGGAGTGCCATAGGAAATTACACATAGGCCTATACAAAGTTGCAATAAGTTAAGTAAATTGACATGTTACAAAAGACATAAGAATTCAAGAACACGAGTTCTTAAAATAATAACAAAATATAAATTAAGCTATTCTTACCTTGAATAATGGTGGAAAATCCATATAACACACAGAGTCTCGGAAGCAATTGTCCCAACATAATTAATTTGCAATTTAAAGTAATAAACGTCGGTTAAGTGATGATTTACTAAACGCCTCGGACAACCATCTGTCGCGGGCTATTGATGTGTGGTACCTTTCTGGTGCTATTCTGAATAGCCACCGGCGTTTTCCTCACTCAGCCTGCACATTACAAACTTGTTTTTACATCTTTTAATAAATAACTTTTGCTTCTCCGCCAGTAGGATAACGGACCAGGAATGTGATCGTTCTTCAAATTTTGATCAACCTCCAAATTCAAGCGACATCCAGGTTTGGGACACTCCCACTTTACTGTGACTCGACCTAAGGGACATGCAAGCGCTCCGGAGACACCCCCACGTCCAGAATTACTAACCCTCAAACTAGCAGGACTGTATGTAACAAACCATTTCCGGTGTCTCCTACATTTCAAACCTGTAACATTTTACACCTGTAGCATGTGCTTGATTTAAGAACATGATCAAATCTGCCAGCGTACTACATTCTAACGCAGATATTTTCAGCTCAAGTTTTTGGTTTTATTTAACCCAAAAGTGAACGGATGAAAATCTCTATTTACAGTAATATAAAAAAGAGCAACACAGTTTCAATAAATCCGCAAGTGCCAACAAAATGCTACCAAAGTATTTCTATCACAAACAAGTACAGTTCGACTGAAAATGATTCTGCCGCCACTTTCCCCATTTTCAAAAGTGAATAAAGAAACTAACGAGCGGCCTGAAATGCATTTCCGAATGTTTGGTCGTGACAAGCGAGTACGGATCGTGGAAATAGTAGCTTTTGTTAGTCCTAAAACAATTGCTGGAAATACCATGATCCTCTCTTGCAGGCGACTGGGACATTAAGGTCGTGTGAAACATTCGCTGGGATATGACACTGAAGAAGCAGTTCAGAATTTGAGGTGAGAGCTCAGCATTTGTGATAGATAGATAGATAGATAGATAGATAGATAGATAGATAGATAGATAGA
>JABFEB020000104.1:18284832-18296396 GCA_019775895.2 Stomatorhinus ivindoensis | reverse complement strand
GGGGGGGGTTAGTTCTTTCACATGCTCTTGGGGTTTTGCCAGCTCAATGGTAGAATGACCGGCACTTTGGGGGAAGACAGCAGTCTCTCAAAAGGGGTGGGCAGGTAGGGGGCTGAGCCCGATAAACCAAGGGGGCCCTTCAGCCCCGCCATGTTCTGCGAGTGGCGCATTGGGAAGGCTGACCGCAGCCTGCGAAACGTGCTGCTGCGGCGAGTTTCCATGCTCCTGCCTTGTGACCCCCCCCCCCCCCCCCCACACACACACACACACATTTAGAAGCAGGCGGTGTAACATTCTGGCTCAAGGCCCTGGTTTCTGGCAGACGCCCCCGCAGCAAAGGTATTTATATACCCGCTATAGACATTTAATACAGGCACTTGCTCACAGCTCGCGGCTCGCCTAGGACGCCTGCTTGAAGACGACACAACCTTTTAAAAAGTGACGGTGGCCAGAGAGAGAGAGAGAGAGCGGGAGAGAGAGGGTGTACCCCTCCCATCCTGTCGAAAGGTCAATCCCTGTCATGGCCACCTCCATGCTTGGGGGGGAGTTGCGGCATTTCTGCCTGATCGGGAAGATGGACGGCTGCCACAGAATCCATCCTAACATGCGCTTGTGTTTTAACGTGCCCCATACTTCCTTTTTAGTGAAGCCCCTGCCCCCCCCCTCCCAGTTCCCCCTCCCCCGACAAGTCCCTCAGAGCGGCACAACTGAGTTATGGCGGGAGTTTCTGAAAACTGCCCCGCACAGAGGAACCCAAGCAAAGCGGCCTTCCCATCTCCCCCTGGGGCAGGAAGCTCGCAGGCGGCCACTGTCTGGAACGATGGGGGAGGGGGGGTATGCTCGGCCTGCGCCTGGCGGACAGCCAGCTCGCTTCGCCTACAGCAAAAGGGAGCATGGGCTCAGCCTGCCCTGAACAGCGGGGGCTGCTGTGTGTGGGGGGGGACGGGACGGGACAAAATGGCTATCTCCAGGCCTGTGCCGTAAGAACACAGAGCCGCGGAAAAACAGACAGTGCAGTCATCACTATTCTCGTCCCTTAACAAGGTTCTGGCGCACGTTTCAAATCACTGACAGACAGAAATGATCTCCCTGCCAACCCATTTGTTTTTTCCCAGCATCCTTTGTAGTAAAGTATCTGGCTGATTACTGTAGTTTACAGTCGTTAGTCATCTCGTGCTAAAATCTGACCATGCTTCCGCTAACAGTTTTGGAATGAGGAGGTGGCGGAGGAGGGGATGGTGTTGCAAAGGGGATTAGACCACAGCGGTGATAGAAAAAACTGTTTTCAAACCTACCTGATTCATCGGCTCGCTGTGGGATATATTTAGTGCGCTGGGTCCTTTTCCAGTCGGGCCTTGTGCCGTTTCTGAGCAAAGCGTCGCTCCGACTGGAGGACGAAGCCCCCAGACGCGGCAAGAAATCGATGTTTTCAAAACAAACAGAACGGCGCTGGTGAATCGACGGTCTTAGGAAACGGTCATGGTGTATTCTGTCGTATTAGGGGGCTGATTATACAAACAGTACCACGAAAAGGGCAGATATTGGGTGAAAAGAAGTTTGTAGCATGCAAAAAGTGCGTTAAAGGCAGTGTGTGAGATCACAGGAGCTGGGGGCAAAGGTGGCAGGGCACCGAGGTTGCCTTGTTGCTGTGTTTGACTGTGTGTGTGTGTGTGTGTGTCTGTTTATGGGGGGGAGCTTGCACCCGTAGCCGTGTGCCCTCTACTGAGTCTGGCACAGCTGTCTGCATCAGCTGCCTACTCGTTAAACGCGGTGGCTAAAACCACCCCCGCACCCCCGACGCCAAGCCGAGCTCCCTTACCCCTGCCGGAATAGCAGCCATTGTCCTCTGAATCCCCTTTAATTCCCTGGAATTCCACCCCCCCCCCACCCCCCCTTCACCCCAACAGCGCGCGGTGCGCCAAGCTGAACTGAAGTATCTCCAAATGCAGAGCATTAAAAACTTTTTATAGAACTTAGTTCCAGATCATGTGCGTTAAACGTGCCATTTAAAGTACACGAGAGACATTAAAATATGAATAATTTCACCCTCATATCAGTACAGATTGACCTTGCCTTAATTAATTATGAGCATACTCAGTCTGCTTAAAAGGTATTAAACTTTATCCTGAACAATTACTACAGTATTTAAATGTATCATATTTGAATTTTCAACTTTAAACTGTTTACAGTGCTTTAAAAAGGGATTAAAAATGTGAATAGAGATGTAAATTGAGATTATTTTCAGTGAATTGATTCTTTTGAGTTTGTTCAGCTAAAAGATTTGTTCAGAATCATTCATTCATTCATTCATTCATTTATTAGTTTACTTTCATTCAATCATTTTTCTGTCTTGGATATTTTTATATCTTAGATATTTTTGACAAATGTTTTTTATGTTTATTAAAATGGTATTATCACTGTTTCATGTATATTTAAATTGTGTAGCTACAATTGATTGAACGAAGAATCACTCCAGGAACTAATCACTCAGTGAACAAAATGAACTACAAATCACTTAGTGAACAAAATTAATGAAGACTAAACAAAGAATCACACCTGAACGAAATGGAAGATGAATATCTCAGTGAATACAGAGTGTCACAGAGTGAACAAAATGAACAAAGAAGCACTGAGTGAACAAAGAATTACACACTAAACAAAATGAACAAACGGTGAACGAAATGAATAAAGAAGAAAAATCCAGTTCACGAAGAATCACAAGTAAACTAAATGAATGACAAGTCTTAGTGAATTTAGTCGGCCTATCACTCATTGAATGAAATGAACAAATGCTCACTGAATGAATTGATGGTAGAGCAACTCAGTTAACAAGGAGTCAAGTGTACAAAATAAATGTTGCTGTGAATGAAGAATCGCACAGTGAACAAAATGAGCAAACTCTTTGAACAGCCATCCATCCATTTTCTGAAGCTATTTATCCTAATCAGGCTTGAAGGGGGTCTAGAGCCTATGGGTACAAGGCAGAGATCAACCCAGGATGGGGTGCCAACCCATCACAGGGCACACTCACACACACCTATGGGCAATGTGGTAATGCCAGTCAGCCTCAGTATGCTTTTGGACTATGGAGGGGGAACTGGAGCACCCAGAGGAATCCCACGATGACGCAGGGAGAACATACAAACTCCACATACCCTCACAGAATCCTGGAATCCTCACAGACACTTGAACCCAGTTCCTAGAGGTGTGAGGCAACAGTGCTAACCACTGCACCACCATGCTGACCCTCTTGTTGAACATTTCATTGAAAAAGATTAATTGAAGAAATTGTTCACCAGCAGCAGTACTAGTGCAGCAATTCATGACGATGTATGACAACGTAACATTTCTAGGTAGAGAAAAAATGGTTATGTGAATAGAATTTAGTTATAGTGATGAATTATGATTAGGCCTACTATAAATATTAAATCATTTAACTAGAAATGCATGCATATATATGTATCTGCCTTGTCAGATTTTCAACATTCTTTTTATGGGTTAATAGGAGTTGTTGATCCATGCAGAATTATCTTGCGGAAAGGAGAAGCACCATTTCAACATCAGACAACACCGGGGGAAAAAGCATTTTTAACATCTGGTGCTTTGTGCGACTTTTTTGGGAATGCTGTTCATTCGAGATTTACGGCTGATAAAAGCCAGAGATTCTGTGTAACATTTAACAATCACCCATCTGTATCGCGTGTTATTTGAACAGTAGCATATTAAGCATCGTGTTTGACAGCCAACTGTGCGCGTTGTTCAAATGCTCGGACTGAGTACGGCACTTCAGTTGAGTCACTTACAGCGGAGCTTCCTGGAACAGTCACAAGGTGTTGATCACACCCTAGTGTGCACATTCAGATGGGAGCACAGACCCTTCTCATGTTCTGGAGTGACATGCCCACCACTGCCCACTTCTAAAGGTTTCCCTTCTTTTAGCAGAAGCTCTGCAATGGTGACATTTAATATCTCCCGTTAAGTGGCCAGAGGAGTGCAGGGTCCCGTTTTGCAGGGATGTCCTCAAAATGTCCTGGGTCCCATGGCGAGGCCAGTGCCTGATATCAGCACAACCAACCCAGGGTGCGGAACGTTCCGGAAGTTGTATCTGGTCAGTGCTCAGGAAGACTCTTGAGAAGCGCAGTAGAGTTGTGACACCGGTGCAACCTGTACTTCAGAAGCACCAGCTGGCATTTGGCAATGCTCTGTAAACTTTAAACATGTATTGGATGTGCTTCACCCTTTTTTAGTACACAGTGTAAATTAATTTATTTTTAAAAAGCTGCAGTTCAGTTTCGATTCTGATGGTGAAGCATTTTTAAATACCGTTTGCCAACTGAATCTCTGTTTTCTTCTAGTGTTGTGAGGCAGATTACTAGTGCTTGTTTTAACAGAAGAGCAGTCTTTAAAGTTCATTATTTCTGGTCTCCCCTTCGACCAGTTCTTTCCAGACCTGTGGGCAACCTTCATGCACCATGCCATTTCCGCCCGTGACTTTTCAATGGTGTTTGATTTGTTGCACTAAAGCAGCACACCTTCCTAGCCCCACACCGATAGGCCGAAGATACCGTCATGTAATATTCAAAGCTACGGCCAAATCTGGTCTCAGCGGCCGGCCTATTCTTAGTTTTGACACATGAGAAAGCGTGTGTTTCTATTTGCATCGATCGTCAAGTGTGTATCTTGTGTGGGCGCAGCAGGGTTACCGAGGTTACCAGGAATAGAAAATTAATTACCTATTTTGAGCTAGACATTCCGACTCAGAGAGGCCCAGTTCTCTCTTCTTATGTTTTATGGAAACCAAATTATAGTATAATGTCACTTACTTTATTAGAAGAGAAGGACTATGAATATGAATCAGCCTGGCGTTGCCATAGTAACAAGAAGCTCCAGACCTCATAGCAGCTGTTGTTATCACAGACTTTGAACAGCTGGGGGGCTATTGTTGGCAAGGGATTGTGGGAAATGTGTCCTACCACCACTATTTCTCAGCCTTGACCTACGTCAGCTGAACAGGGACCTTTCTGTGGTATTACCATACTTAAACTTTCCTTTATTTCTTTATTCCTGTTGTAGAGATTTCAGTGGAGGAGGCCTGAAGTGTGGGTTGAAGTTGTAAATGTATGGTGGCCACTTTGAGTGCCTGGGAGGGTTCAGCTGTTGTACCCTAGAGTGGGGTTGTATTGCACCAGTAGAATATCCAGCTATATAAAAGTGCGAAATTGTAAATTGCTATAGATAAAAAGGCATCAGGTAGAGATCTAAATAGACTGAAATGCATTAATACATGAAACACTGTGTGACAATGACAAGATTTTCAATATGATTCCAAAAATAAAAGTTAAGCACAATGGAGTTAATAAACTATAAATTCCCCTGTGTGGAACAGAGATGGGAAATCCTCAGTTCAAATGCATTTGGGGGGTGGGGGGGAGTTTCTTTGTGAAACATCTCAAAGGAGAATAAAAGCACATGGATGTTTTTCTTTAACAAGCTCATTTCCCGTCGTGTTTGCTGGAAAACGCACGATACTCTGAGAAGCAAACAGCTTCAGTAGCAGGTCACTAATTCCTATAAATTGTTACAATTAGTGGAATGGAAAAGACCCCCCGGTTGCTGGACCATTTGAGTGGGGGGAATTTCAAGGAATTAAGTTCCTTTGAAAGGCATACTGTCCACGTGGAACCTTTTAAATTTTACCACCCCCAGGAAACGAATTTGAAATGTGACTACGGACACTGAGCAGAAATTCTTACAGCATCAGGCTCTGTCTAATTGAATCAAAATAGATCAACGGATTGTGTCGTGTGGACTGCGGCGCGTTCTGGAAAGGAGAACCAGGTGGTCGTATTAATTCGGACCTGTTGTGGCAACAGTTTGAGTTTCCAAATAAAATACTGTATATGCATATGACATTGATTACTAAAACCCATTGAAGTGAATTATAATACGATTGCATAAAACGGTATAAATAAACGTGAAGTTTTATGAAAAGAGATTCTCTTTATTCCCGCTGTTTGAGTTTATGAAGAATTCCTTGACGGTGGGAGGTTTGGCCTATCAAGCCGTGATGGGCGGAGTCAGTTTGACTTGCAATCTTGTGATTGGTGAAGACTTTTCAGAGGACCTTCTGCAGGGTTCAGTGTTTTTTGAGTGGCCAGGCAGAGCTAGCTGAGGGGGTCAAGGCGGTGGACCGACACTCCTGGAATGCTAAAACTTCCTCTGTGGTTTGTGAGGAACACAGTGATTAGCCCTCCTGCCCCCCGGGGGGAGCTGCACCAGAGCGGCCCACTGTAATTCACTTTGACGTCAACAGGAAGGCTGGGTCTGTCCCAGGGGGCCTGGACTCCGGGGTTGACCGCTTGCTCAGACCCAAGACATCAGGAGTCTCTGTAAGGATTACAGAGGGTGAAAATGTTTTCCTTGTAACTGCGAGAAACTTGAGAAACATCCCCTACTAACCTGCCATCTCACTCTGATGAGGCCTGTGGATTGCATGTCCTCCCCCGTCAGCTCTCCCCCGGGAACATATGCCCCTTACGAGCTTCGCCAGTGACACGTGCTCCCTTAAAGTACAAATGCGCCAGACCATCGCTGCACCAATCAGTCAGCAGGGCCATCCAGCAATGGGTATAAGTTCCATTGTACACCAATGCAACGTCCACTTAAAGCATTTTGCTATACTTCTAGTCGCAAATTGCTGTGCAGTTATGTGCTTTAAAAGGCTGGGAAAAGTGAAACATGATGACTGAAAACTGAATGAGATATTTTGCAGGCTGGTACCTAGAGGAAGTGACATTGGTCCATGCAGAAAATAGGGAAGATACTGAAAATTTTACTATTTCCGATAAATTTATTGTAAGTTATTAATCAGCTTTATACATAAGATCTATTTAGTACTGCATTTACGTCAGAAGCTTATTTAATTGCCTATACGTTTATTGCCTTGTGGGCTCTATTGAATGTTTATCTGAAACAAACAGGTTTCTGAACCAAATCACTTCTCTAGTGACGAATAGAGCAGAAATGACATGAAGGGCACATCTCTGTCTTTAATCAAGGTGTGCGCCGAACCAGTGGAAAAAAAAATTGTAGTGTTGCATTTTTTTTGTTTTCCAATTTAAAAAACATGATAGCAACATTACAAATGTGATCCTTGGTGATTAAACTCACACATACATTTACATTCTTAATATTGTGGGTTTGATGAAAATCTCACAGTTGGATCTAAAAAACAGATCTCTGCAGGGTGTTTGAGGAAATCTCACTATATCTCCAACTATCTCCAGGAATACTTGGTACTGTTTCAGAACAGCTTGGAACAGGGCTAACAGAAAATCTGGACTGTTCCCCCCGACGTCCACCAATTATGTATCTCAGTAAAATTTGATATCCTTCGTACTTTTAAACCAAAGCGATGCTTTTCTTCATTATGTCTCCTTTGGCAACTTTACAAGTGGTAATTTCGACAGCGACGAAATGCTTGGATACTTGGGATTTAGTTGCGGCCAAATCTGATAGCTTAAGGCGCTGCGCGTCCCTTTAAGTCTTAGAGCGAACAGAATATGACCGTGGTGTGGGAGCTCTGTACGACTGGCAGGGCCGTTTGGAGAATGACAAAGAAAAACAGCTTGGGTGACCGTCATGTTGCAGGAGACCGAGAGAGCGGCGAACTCATTTAATCGCGCACTCGAGCGGTCGGGTCTTCCGAGCCATTTGCTTCCCTGCGGCATGCAAGCGACTGTCTCAATATCTTCCCGACCTTAATCGCTCCCACCTCCCGCCTCTCCCAGAGTCCTGCCGAGTATTGTTTTACGCTTAATTTCGTTAGCCCTAACGAGATTTTGCTAATTAAATCTCCTCCTGGCTGGAAACCCACTCTCCTGTCGAGCAGAGTGATTGTTTGTAGATCTTTTTTAGACAAATAAACATTTTCGCTCGGGAGCCGCGAGCACAGAGGATGGAGGGGAGGCTGTAACTGTGTCGCCTGCACCTCCCACGCCATGCTGCGCCTCTCCGCCATCAAGGCCCTCAGGTTCGACATCCCACGTTCTCTTTGGCGAGAAAATGCCACACCCTCCAGCTCCTGTTGTGTCCCTTAAAACCGTTCCCTGTTTATTCCTCTAGGCTCATTCTAAGTGGTATCTTCCTCGATCTGCTATCATTATCTCTGCATCTGATTCAAAATCAATGTCCATTACGATGGCATCCCAATCAGCATCTAAGAATACATCCACATCTGTCTGGAGACGTTTAAATTGACTACCTTGAAGGGTTGCCATGGTGATATATCCACTAAAACTCCATTTTTACATATACCATTATTACATTCCAGGGAGGTGTTTCGTATGCAAGCCTGACAAGTCTATTGAGCGATAATGGCAAGGCCTGACCAGCCGAAAGCCCATATTAACATGATGTGGAACTGGTGCTCACATCACAGGGGTTGGGGGTTCCATCTTGGTGCATCGCTTATTTATCGCAAAGAGTGGACCTTACGTCCACATCACCCCCCGCCCTGTGCTTTCTGCTCAAAAAGGCTGGGATCACCGCAACCCCAACTTGATAAGTGAATATGGATGGCGGGCAGGATTATGATGGAGGAATGAATATTGATATGTCAAAGGCAGGGTTTGGTGCGATGTGTTTGGTAACTCTGGAGGCACAAAGGCCTCTCCCTGAAAGCGATTCCAGTAAATTCCAGGCAATCAGCGTTGCGTTGACAGGAATGACTGGTCCCACTAATGTGGATGACCTCCGTCAACCCAGTATGCTGTTTTCCGTTTTGACCGCAGAGTCCCAGTGTCAGGTCATGGCTCCGACTCTGCACCCACCCTTCCCCCCACTTCTCTCTCTCCCCTCTGCCCCCCCTCACCATTCTTCAGTGCACTGGCCCCTGCCTTCGCTGGGGGATTGTGGGAAATCGGCCCACACTTCTCGGAGGTGCCCCTGCGATGCAGCCGAGCACTATCAGGTTTCTTCCACCTGCTCTGTGACTCAGAGAGCAGGCGGATTGGGGTGGGGGAGGGCAGAATGGTGGGCACCGGCCCTCGCGGGAAATGCCAGGGGCATTTTTATATTCTATCGCTTTTCTTTCCCCCTTGAAAACATTTGCGTTGAATGCCCAAGTACTAACTTATTCATCCCTTTGCATTTGTCTTTTAAAGATACCAATAATTATAACGGCATTTAACATTCATATAGCTATTGATTCGATAAAATCAATAAGCTATTTGCCCATAATAAAGCTAAAAAATATGAACTATATTTAGTACAGTAGCATTTCAATTAATCTCTAAGTCGTGTTCAAGAAGTACAATTTGTAATTATTAGGTCATTTGCAATCATGTGTAATTTGAATTAATAGTAATTAACTTGATAGCAGAAGCCCTCCTGACAGATATGTGAATAAAATTTCTCTCGTCTCTTTGACAGTTGCAGTCATTCGATGGCACGCATCCAACCATCGTCACGTTATTTAAGATTTAAAAATATTTTTGGCCGAAAGTCTTCGAGGAACACGGGACTGATCCTGGAGCTATTTCAAAAATGAGACGCTTGACGTGTGACAATAGCTCGCCGCCTCGATACGCCTAATGCACATCTCGAATTAGAGCCATTTTCAGGGGGGGCTAGATAGCATTTAGCTTTGTAAAAGGTGGCCGACGTTCCACCCCCCTGACCTTAACGCTTCTGCAGGGGTCCTTGTGGCCTGTCATTATACCTAGATCTTTAAGTGTGAACGTGGCTCCTGTTGTCCCTTCCATCTCTCCCTCCCCAGCCGTAAATGCCTCCCAACACCCCCCCCCAACTCAGTGTCTTTACTTCACCAAGCACAGTTCTAATTATGTTGATTTAGCTTAGCACCCCCCCCCCACCCCCCATCTCAATGGAAGCTTATTAGTTTGAATATTTTTTTATTTATTCCCATTTCTTAGAGTCCCTGTTGGCATTTCCAATTACTCTGGCTGCTCGCCTGTAATTGGCTCCATGCTAATGGCCGCCAGACAATCGCGGTAAATGAGGTGAGGCCAAGAGGCTGTGTGCCCGACTTCATTAAGAGCTAATGGGATTTTATTGGGGCACTGAAGACCCAGCTCATCAAAAAGGAAGATTGAGTGAAAACAAAACAGATGGAGGAGAGAAGAATCAGAGATCAGGCATCCTATATGGTGAAGTTTCCATGGCACGTAGGAAAACACACAAAACTGACCTGCAGAGTCACATAAAGGATAGCAGGAAACTGTGTAGAGCCCTTCAGTGATACAGGGTAACAGGTTGGCGTCTCCCCTGGTGAGGAAAGGCTTTTACTGTCATCCAGCTAGTTGCTAACTTTGCTGCATGGAAATTAGTAACTTTAGCGTTAGCGTTGTCATGACATGAAAAAAATAATCCTCTCTTTTTTAAGCTCCATGTTAATCCGACCAGAAGTTCTAACACGTATGATAAATCTGTGTGGTATATCCGATATACCCATGTGGGCTATCGGGTACTATATACGCTGCCAAAGCAAGGTCGGCTCGAATGATATCGCTAAGCATCGAATCTTGTTAACTCTCATAAGTGACTATATTAGCAGGGAGGAATGACACTAAGACTAATGTTTAGCTAGAGGTAGCACTTACATCCTTCTGCTTCAGAACACAGATCGAACACCCAGCTTCAGCTGTGATGAAGCTGCTGATGGAGCAGCGGCGATGGACCATATAGCATCCAAGAGCCGTGAGCTGAGTAGATTTCTTTCGGGTTATGCTTTGCGGGTTAGCGGAGGGGAGGGTTTTGCTATTTGCGATCACCTCCATATTCACCATTTTTTAAAGATTATCACTGACTAATTGCAGTCTTTCTGGTTCATTAAAGAATTGCATTACTATTTGTGGGTCTCCAAAGTATTCTGGTTTTGATTGAATCAGCCTTGTGGCTGAAAGATTGCCGGTTCGAGTCTCAGACGCCTGCTTGGGCGAGGTACTTTGCCAGTGTATAACAGTGTAGGGTGTAAATTTTCTTTGTGTGTGTATGTCCTGCTTTTGGCAGCGGGGTGGTACAAAACTAGAATAGTAAATTGTAAATATTAAAGCAGTAGAACACCAGTCGATCCTCCAGAGGACCTAGCAGTATTTAATAGGAGATACACAAAATTGAAATGAGTAGAAGTGTAGCAGGTTAAACTATGTTTGTTCCTATGATGTGAAAAAAGAAAGTTTATGATAATATACATTTAAATGTGTTTTCATTAACTGTTTTTCTCTAGGAATGCAATTATTGTATCTTTTTTTCTGCTATTCTTTCTTGACACTGCATCATTTATATAGATATTTATTTGCAAATACAAAGCATAGGCATTATAAGTATGTCGTGAAACATTTCAGTGTTGCCAGATGAAAAAAAGAACTCAGCTTGTGGTTTTCAATAGTTATTTGTTGACTAAATTGAAGTTACGTCATGTTGACCAGGAAACGTGTTTCATTGCCCGTGGCTGGCAAACACGCTACCTTGGGCACATATCCCATTAGCGGAGAGAGGCATCAAAAACGACATCAGGGATCATTTACATATCCCATCCCCCC
>JABFEB020000104.1:18268766-18283050 GCA_019775895.2 Stomatorhinus ivindoensis | reverse complement strand
GGTTGGCTATGGTGAAAGAACATAGGCAGAGAAAGCTGGGGCGCGTGGGGCGGGGGAGAGGTCGACTTGTGCCTGACAAAACAGCGGTTGTCATGTTAACCCACCCTCCCGGATGGCTCCCTCACGTCCCGCTCCCCATGGGGAAGCCTCTCAAGTCAGCCTTATCTCCAGACTCCAGAACTCGCAGCCAACGTTTTAGGGATGCTGCCTGCTTTAGCGGCCTCCTCTTCCTCATTTCCTGCTCTGTTGTGCTCCGCCTTTACGCCCCGGTGTTCCACCATCGCACCACACGATGGCCGACAAATGGCTGAAACCCGGGTTCTGAGTGGCCTGAATCATACAATGAATCCCTTCAATAAACACAGTGAGTCTAGTGAGTCAGATTGTTCTTAAGTGCAATATTCAGCACCTTTATTTTAAATGTGTTTCAGTAACTGATAGCGACTCTAAGTGAAAATCATGTGTATAAATCACTCTCATCGAGAAACCAGTGATTTTTCACAGATTTCCAGCATATCTGTTACATTCTAACGCAAATAGTAAAAATAACAGCTGAAGCAAACGGCTAAATTTACTGTTATCAAAATATTTATTGAATAGATTTTAGATTACTTCAATCATAAATTTTAGTATGTTGGAAGTAGTGTTTATAATTTTTTTTGTAAACTTAAATACTAAACACTTTTGTGCTTTGTGTTTTATTTAATACCACATATCATGTTGCCAAAAAATGAATGATGTCAGACATGGTTGGGCAGCATTGTGATGTGGGTGCGGATTAGTGCGTAACACTCAACATTTAACACTGAGACCCCCCCCCCCCAAGAAAAACAGATGGAGTAAATTAGTAACAAATCAAACTGCTGGTTCACGTAGAAACATTTTTCCCAATGGTCCATCCTGTTTAGTCCTGAAATGTAACAAACCGCAAAATGCTTTACAAGGCCGATGGCAGAGATGTAATAAAATTTTATTAAACTAACGAGGTGAACCGCAGTATTGGGGGCCGGCGGCCCGGCCACCGGGGGGCGGAGTCGGGTGCGGAACTTGGAGGTTTGGATCTCCTGTGCTTTAGACAGTGCAAGTGTGGAATGACCACCGTTAGACGCCCGTGCAGGTACTCTGGCCAAACGGTATGAGAAACAGACTGGGGGGGGGGGAGGCGCACAATGGGTTTCCATGGCAACAGGATTCCAGTGAAAAGGTCACAGTCAGAGGCAGATTCAGGAAGGCACAAGAGGATTATTGGGGGATTTGGCAGGGAGTAAAATCATTTCATTCCCCTTTTATTTTCTGATGAGAGTGTGAACGACAACGACACAGGACTCGTTTGAATAGAGCAATCGCATCGCTCTAAACGGCAAGGACCCCACTTTATTGTTATTGCTGTTTTTCTCCCTCCCCCTTTTGAAGTCGGTTTGAAAAGGGTACGAGTGGGGGCCTCCGCACCGGCGCTAGGCTTTGTGCTCGCCGCTGATACGCCGCCGTCTTCGCCCTCAAACCCTCGCTCCCCCCCCCCCCCCACTCTCAAAGTCAGTTTAATTAAGTCGGTCTCTCTGGCATGGCTGGCAGAGATAATTGGAGTGGGTTTGGATGCCATCCCCCCCCCCCCCCACTGCCGCCGTCCTCTCCACTTCCCCCTTTTCTTTTTTTTCCCCAAATGGAAATCGCGGATTAACCATCGTACCTGTTTTGCATCCTATGCAACTCATGTAGCAAAAAAAAAAATTACTGAAAGAGAAAATCAAGATGCTGCAGATTGACCAAAGATATCCCTCTGGTTGTCAGGATGTTAGGATAGTGTGCTTGCAATCGGAAGGTTCCTTGTTCAGATCTCGTGGTTAGCAGTTTGATTGCACTGTTGAGCAAGGGCCTTAACCCCCAGTAGTTCTGACCTTGTGTTTTCAGTTGTACGTCACTTTGGATTTATTTGCAAAATATATGTCAGTATCGCTGAGACCAGCTTGAGCACATGTTTGAGTGTACAGATGAGGGAAATTTCTTTCAGTCTACTGTATTGCTGTTGGGTGATCACATATAGCTGTCGTGAAGCTTAATGAATTTACAGTGATACGTGGGAGAAATCGGGCTATATATGTTGGAAAAGCATGAATACATCTATGTTCCAGGCATTTACCCTGGTGATGGTCACGGGGAGAGGGCTGGGGTGCATCCTGATGGGATGCTAGTTCATCGCAGGACATATACTACTGACAGGGAAACGAATTAGCCTAACTCCATGTCTCTACACTACGGGAGGTAACCAGATTAGTCATACAACACAAGGAGAACATGTGAACTCCACACACAGAGAGCAGAGGATTCAAACCCAACAACCCAGGCAGTGTGAGACCTACTGATCCACTATACTGCCCCAGCAGGAATTCCAGGGCCGGTGAGCATGAAATCACGTGGTGATATCACAGCTACAATACCGCTGACATTATTCACAAAAACCTACAATGATAAACCCCTCCAACTTATATGACAGGTCCTATATGTGCATAGACAAAATACAAAGGCATGATACAGAAACAGAGCCACCCCCCCCCCGGACCAGTAAACAAATTATAAATGGAAGCACGCTAGGCATGCACATGCAATAAAAAACTGGCATGCTGTCTACAATCCAATAAATCTATGACATCTCGCACTGCAAACAGATGCAAGGGCGGCCTACGCTACTGGTCGAGGACCCTCACTGACCCCATCTTTGGCATGAACGGCATGGGTGTAGGGGCTACATGTGCTGATCCACATTAGCTGACGGACACTTTGAGTCAGGAAGCGTGCCCTGCGGACTGGCAGGTGCGCCTGATCGGAGGGAGGAGGGCTGGAAACCAGAAGGAAAACAGCCTGCCGTTCTTTGCAAAGTGTGGGAAAGAGGCGGCAGTCAAGCAGCGGACGGCAAAGGCTTGTTCAGTGGGGAGCAGATTCTCTTGTCAAGTGCTATAAAATCCACGCAGCGCATTGCTTTTCACAATGGGTCCAGGTACGACTGATACAGATTGGTTTGCAACAAAAGCAGACAGTCTCCCATCACTCAGTCAGCATAATTTGACAATCTCATAGACTCTGAGCCTAGATTATACAGAGTGGCCCAAAAAAAGTATTTTTAGTCTGTTAAAGGGAGAATTGCTAAGGAAAAACTATTAAGAAAAAAAACATAAACAAAAGAAAATATAAACAAAAGCTTTCATCAAAGGCAGCGGTTTACAAGTTAGGTTTTTGATTCCCGTCTCGGCATATGAATAAAGCTGGAGATGCCAGACAGACATACATTTGCAATCCGAAACATCAGGTTTGATCCACCCTAAGTTAGACGTATCTCAGTTCATATCAGAGCAAAACAGAGGGGGTGTTCTGCTGGGGAAAATAATAGGAAGGTTATTGATTTTTTTTCATGCTGCCTTTTTGAGGTTGATGGTTGTGGCCAGCGTGGATGTGGAGCCACACTTGGCGGCTTTCTGAGTGCTATGGGAGGTGCGACTTGTACATGCCAGCACCCCCCCCCCCCCCCCCATCAATCAGGGTCCCGGCACTCTGCTGAAAAGGGGTCCGACAGGCCACCCATCCAGCCAGCCGCTCTGGGGAGATCTGATGTTCCCCACAGTCTAATCTGGTCCAGATGTGCCGTAGGGAGAGGACTGGGGCAGGGGGGGGGGCGGGTGGGGTGGGGGGGGTATGGAGTGGGTGGGGGGGAGTCTGGCTCCAGACCCTACACTGGCCCACGTGCCTCAGCAGGCCCTCTGAAAGGAGGGCAGTCGGGTTGGAGGTGGGGAGGGAACAGTCTAACAGGAAGTGGATCAGTAGAATAAATTCGCTGATGCGAATACTAGAGACTTAGCTGTGGATCTGAGATTTCAGCGCATCTTTAGCGGCTGCATGGCCACTTCACTGGACTTTCTGGTGCGTGAAAGACACATACCGCCATTTTCATTTCACCCAAGAGATTCTGGCATCACGTCGAAGTAGGAATAGTGCTGAGAGGTTAGCCAACGTGCTACCTGTCTCCACGCTCGCCATGACCGAGTCTGCCGCGGATATCTGGCCCAGGTCACCCTCGTTCCCCCGTCTTACTCCAGCTCTCCATTCACCTACCCCTCTCCTCCCTCTGGCATTTCGGAGAAAATTTAATATTGGATTGTTTGGTGTTTCCGAGCCTTTTATTCGACTCGAGTCTCCCCTTAACGCAAAGACAAACACCAGCTGCCAGAGTCAAGAACAGCAAACACCAGCACCAGGTTCATTATTCCGCTTTTCATCTAGGGGTCTGTTAGACTTTTTATTGTCTATTTTCTTCCTTTCTTTTTTGTTTTCTGTCCCTGTCTGTTTTGTATTATCAACAGCTCTCCTGGCATTTATAACTGCCACCACCCAGGAGCCCTACCCGGCAATAATGACGAGAGCAATTACCGCTTTGTTTGAGGAAGTCACGCAGGGGCTTCTGGGTAGTGATATCGTAATTAAACAGCCTGCCGGGAGTGGCTGGCTGCTTGTGAAGGAGCTGCACTCATCAATTCATTTGTTTGTTTACTACGGTAGGTTCCCGGCTTTCTTTTTCGGCCACGGAAATTAAAAAATAAATAAAATGCCGTCAGTAGAAACGAGGGAGCGAAAGGGTAGCGGAAATGGCACACCTCCTTTTTTGGGTTAACGGCCTACTCTTTAGGTTCTGGCATCTTGCTGAAACCCGCCTATAAAAAGTCAGCATGTAAATATAAAATGCAGGCAGAGTGGCTTCCGGTACTGGGACACTCGTTAAGAGATGCTCTGACATCACTGCTTTCATTTAATTTTGCCGTGTTTGGCGTCCTTTCAGTTTGAATCACTCTGCTCCTTATTGCTGTTACCTTTAATACTTCAGAATCGCTCTGCTCCTTATTGCAGTTATTTTTAATACTTTAACACAATGCTACTTTCTTTTCTGTGAGGTACCACCGTGCGCCGCAAACGTAAGTCACCAACAAACTTGAGCACGGAGGTGGATTTTCGGCCTTTGCTCCCGGTCATGGTGCAGTTCCAGAACAGCTTGTGCCACATTTTGTTTTAGCTGCTATTTGCAGTGTTCCTCATGGTTAAAATCAAGGGCGTGGCCATGGGTGGACACACCCCTACCCCCACATTTGACAACTACTGTCGCAACCCCCACCCGCCTAATTGACAACTGCCCACAAGCGGACTCTCTCAAGACCAAGACAAATTTGCACACTGACGCCCATCCCAACACACATCCACCTCTGGCCCTTTGCAGCACCAGTGGCTGAGTCCCTCCCCCTGGTCCTCTCCCTCCACCTGACATGAGTCCTCAGACAGCCTGCCTGCTCGCCCCTCACCCCCAACCACTCCCGACCCCACCCTGTCTGCCCTTCTGGCATCCTGGGTGCCACGTTCCTCCTTTTGCCACGTGGACGCTGGCCGCCACCCACACCCCCACCCCATTTCTCGGAGGAGCTGTGAGAGGTTATTCCCTCAAAGGAAGATAAAGAGGGGATCCGTTTAAAAAGCAAGCAGATATAAGCGGAGATAAAGCTCTGACTTCCCCGCTGTATCTCTGGGGAGCTACAGAGGCACGGAGGAAGCGATTTAACAGTGAACTTTGGAGGATTCGCCCGTTCCTCTCCGCAGCTCGCGAGCTTCCAATTTCTCGATTTTCCGATTTTTATCAGCAGAGTGAAAACATTTCAGCGGCGAGTCGGCAGCGGGCGATGATACCGGCGCTGGCTACTCCCATCGAGATAACCGCCGCGGCGGACACGTGGCGTCCATATTTCTGAAACATTAACGGTTATTTCTCCTTCTGCTTGCATGTGGAATCTTAAGCTCTGACCCCTACTACACATGTCCCCCATGTCACATTCTGCCGCAGTCAGACAAATGGGCTCCAATTAAAAAGCCTGGTTGTAATTAAACCTTTTTTTTCATGAGACGTAAAAGTTTATTTGCATACGAGCCATAAGCCTCCTGATAATTATGAAGTTAATTGCGTAGTTCTGGTAGTCCGATTAGTCTTAACCTTTGTTTTACCAAAACCTTTAATCTAATTAAAATAATAATAATAATAACCTGTGATAAAATTAAAGTGACATTTAGACACTATGGAAACAGAGTTACCGGTTCATTGTGTTTGTTCATTTGAGGAGCCAGCGTTTGTTTGTAGTCTAGACAAAACGCATCAGGTATGTTTGTGGATGATTAGTTGGTGTCCTCCCTCCATTTCTGTCTGCTGCTAGTGTTTGTTCAAGTAAGAAAAAAGGCCGCCCTAGATCGGCTATTGGTTTGAGGAAGGTGGACCATGGATCTCCAGCCGCTGTAGGATAATGAGCCGGACTGGGACAGGGAAACAGCGCTTGCTGAGCTCTGTCACCACCCCGACCTCACCGCCTCCGGCTGTGATATACACGCTTCCCCTCGGTGTTCCTCGGAACGAGTAGGCACTTGTGCACCCCCCGACACACACACATACACACACACCCTCCTCACGTGCCACACCATCTCGGGGATTAAAATGACGGGTCAATTATTCAAGTGCTGCCCAGAATGACTGACTTATGTACCTTCGGCAAACACTGAGTGTTGTTCATTTTATATTCGGGTTATTCATAAAATATAATAATTTCAGCCAATATGGATGTAAGGAAGCAGTCAAGATTTGGGAAATGAGTGTAATATATCATATATGAATAATATAACGTGTTGAGACAAAATATAGCATGTACTTTAAAAAATATTTTCTATGCAATTGTATTAAGCAAAATATTATTAATAATATTAATAATAATAATAAAATCGACAACAATAATAATAGCCAATATATTTTGAATAAGGTACTTCTTTTTATCTCGTAAATAACATCGTAAATAAAATCATAAAACGAAACAACCTAAACAGATGTCTATGCGCGTATTTTAAGTCCACATGCAGAAAACATTTGGGTCGTGTTTCTGTGCAGTAAAACATCAATCTGCCGTATCTCTCGCTACCCAGGCACCACCTGTTTCCATTTTGTGTCGAACCTGCTCGATCGCTGTCCCGGAGTACTGCGGCTCCCCATGCAAAGTAAGGAGATACTTCTGTCGCACTTTCGCTACGCTGCCGACTTCTTAAAGAGCACACTGTTATTTTTTTTTACAAGGCATTAAATAGTCACCTTTTGCTTGAAAGTTATTTCATTTGGTTTATTGAGATTTGTGTTGATGAGAAGAAACGTTAACCAAAGCCCCTCCCGGAACTGAATATTTTACAAAGCAGCCGTACTTCTGTGTTTCTGTTTTGCTTTTCCGTTGCTATATATTCCTGTGCGGCAGTTCCTTGTGTTTACTGAGGATGGCGAGAGAGAGGGAGGCCGTGGGGTTAGGAAGATGCTGTATTGATCTGGCTCATGATAACCTCTCGTCCCACATTATCATGTGGCCAAATGCCCTCGTCAGAGGTTGTGTCAGGGATTATTTATGTTGACTTTTACCTTGTAAATTGTCGGACCTGGCTGATAGTTCGGTCGTGTGAGAACACTCTGAAGCCTGACAGTAAAGTTCTGACAACGTTAGACAACAGACATGTAAAAACAAGTCAATCCGTATTAACACGTTTTCATCAGAATAGACCCAAGTACCTACAATCCATAGACATTGAGACTTTAATAACACTTCGTATAATCCCTTGGGATAAAACCCGGGTGAATTTTCCTTTATGTAAGATTAAAATACCATCGTAGTTAATTAGGTTAAAGCCTCGATGAAATGATAACTTGTGAAAACAGTTTGACAACTGAATTACAGCATGCCGTAAATGCCTTAGTTAACAGAGACCCCTTTTTTTAAACGCCCCAAATGACATGAATTTGTCATTTACCCCCACATGCCATCCACCTTTTGTTAGTATACTGCAGAAATATTTGACTGTCAATGGAATTTGGTCTTTTGCTGTGGCTAGAAATGAGCTTTTTGATAATAAAAACATTTGACATCTCTCCTATTAATTGTGCAGTTGGTATTTTCCCTATTAAAGGTACATTATGGAAGTGCTTTCCAAATCTCCCCAGGAGAAAAACTTCTTTGAGATGAGTTTCACCATCTCAATGTGAAATGATGTGACAACAATAATGGCATGATGTTTAAAGGGACAAGGAACACTGGAACCTGAATGCTGATCACCATCTCGAGTACATTATATGCTCATTGAGAGGTCCAGATCTCAGGATCTTCTCATCCAGAGGTCTAGCTGTCAGGATCTTCTCATCGAGAGGCCTAGCTGTCAGGATCTTCTCATCGAGAGGCCTAGCTGTCAGGATCTTCTCATCCAGAGGCCTAGCTGTCAGGATCTTCTCATCGAGAGGCCTAGCTGTCAGGATCTTCTCATCCAGAGGTCTCACTCCCAGGATCTGCCCACTGAGAAGTGCGGCCTTCAGGATCTGCTCATTGAAAGGTCCAATGCATTTGCACCTAAATGGGAAATGCTTTGCAACTCTGCGGCGCTGCCTGGGCGTGGCAGCTCACCTGGGAGTGAGGCTGCTGAGACCCATGAAAATACCTAGCAATAATTGGAATCACTTTATCTTTAGTCCCATCAATTAATGTGTAATTTTCCATTTAATTACCAACGCACACTCACAGATTTGCAATTAAAACGAGGGCCGATTAGATAGAAGATGCCTTTCAACTGCAGACAGTATGGAGTGAGCAATCAGTACACAAATCGCATGCATAAACTCTTCAATTTGTGTGATTTGAAATCAGCTTGTGAAATCAAATATGCCGCAAGCTTGACTGTAGTGCAAACTTTCAGGTATTTCTGAGAATTCCGAGCTGGAGCGTTGGGAAGAGGACGGCGTTCCGCTGATAGAATCAGTGATACGGTTACCTATGCTGTTTTCGCGGTCCTAAAATAGATAGTCATTTTTCTTGGACACCCCCAACCTTTTCCACGAGCCACTGCCAAGCACTGGGATGAGCTCAGTGGTGAGGAACGCCTCCAGTCTGTGGGGGAAGGCCGTCTCTTCTGCTTACTTCCTGTTTCTCGGGGTGCTGGAGCCTTCAGCCATGGAGGCAGAGGGAGCTTCTCCTGGCTCCCACCCCAGAACTTGGTGAGAGTGTAATGGGTCATTGTCTCCTCAGGTGGCTGACGTCGGCTCAACCCTCAAAAGCGGCTGAGGCGGAGAGCTCTTCCCCCTGTAGCCAGGAAGACACATAGCTCCTAGCAGAAAACTGGGGTGGTTCCTTAAAGCACATCATTGAGCAACATTAGCAGGCTTCTTGTGCCAAATACCAGCAACGGTCCCCATATACCCAAGTTTCCTTAAGTGACTCACATGGCTTTGTCTGACTTTGGACATTCACCGTAAACACAAGAGACAAGAAGCCAAAGGGCATGCTTCTCCATGTGTGACTGACTCGAGAGAAGAAGTGTCAAAAGATTTGACCCAAGAAATCAGAATTTCCTAGGGGAAGTGTAACACAGGTGTGTCTGCTGTTCTAAATCAGATCAAAACAAACGTGAGGGCCCAGTAGGCCACATTTTTGTCTCCTTGGGGTTCATCCTTCAGGTTAGAGGTGGCAATTTTGAAGTTTCACACTCTCTATGCTGCTGAGTTAATAAGGTTCTGTCAGAGGGGTGGTAGGGCTGTAATTCTGAGCAGGAAAATGAAGCCATGCAAATTTATGAGGAGAATATTTCAGCTATGATTACTGTCTCATACAAGGTAAATCTGTCTTTATTGAAAAAGTAACCCTGGAGTAAATCCACCAGTCTGATCTCAATTGTCTGTGGAGGACAGAGCTAAATAGTTGATTAATTTAACTTTACTGCTCAGAATGACATGACAGTAAAAGAGAGCAGACGAGAGGAATGAGTTCTTCAAAGGAGATAGGTGTAACGAACACATGATGCTCTTTTTGAATCAATCAATGTATAGCGATGTGAAAATACTCAAAATTACATCGTTTTCGGACTTATAACTTATAAAATCACAAGAATCGCTCAATAGTATTCAAATCTTAAATACCAGTAGAACATCACGTGGTTTCCTCAAGAGACCTTAAGAATGTTGATTTATCTGTGAAGGAGGTATAGGAGTGTTTTCTTCAAAAAGATTGACTATGTTATCTAGCAGAGTAGGGCAACCTATCAATCAGGGGTCTGTGTGTGTGGGAAAAGTGAAATCGTGTTAGTGGGATGGTAGGCATCCTGTAAATTGAGGATTCACATAAGCTAACATGTATAATGGTATAGACACATCACTCTTTGAAGTCAGCAGTTGTGAGAAGGTCAGTAGTTGTCAGTATTTGTGTGTATGAACAAATAATGGACAGATAAAGTCTATATGGACAGGTCCAAAATTGGGAAAGTGTGTTCCCCATACACTCAACAGAGAGGTCGCTAGATTGGGAAGGAGGCACAATCAGGTCAGTAAAAGGGGAAAGGTGGTACAGAAATTTCCGGAAGGATGGGGCACTAGGGCGTGGAGACAACTGGTGCTCTGCGATGAGAGTGACGTCCATGTGGATTACTCTGTGTGTCTGCTGTCTGCCCCGGACTCCCAGGACGCTGAGTCTGGGCCAATTATGGGCGAGTGTGCCACAACCTACTGGGAGCTCTCTGCTCTACAGAATGTCAATTAGCCGAATGACAACAGCTTTAATAAGGCCGTGATTCGCTGTGCCATGTAATCACCCAGTCGCCTGCCGGTGGAACACCCTGTTTGGGCTGTTAGCCTGTAGGGAGCTGTTTGCATCTTAGAGACTGTGTAGTCATTGTATGCAAACATACCTGTGTTGGTTTGCAATCCATACTCAAACTCATCATTTTTGAGTTGTCTGTTTACAGAGAATCTTATAGAGTCTTCTTATACAGCTACAGAGTAAGACTGTTATTTGTAAAAATAATTTGTCTAAATGCACATTAGTTGAAAAAGCTGATTTTTTTCTATGTATATGACGGGAAGATGGGGAATGCCAAGTTCAGCTCCAGCAGGCTCGTCTTTGCTCATTATTACATCACAGCAACACCTGGTGGTGGGTCTTGGAATTGCTCAGGGGAAGATGGATCTTACTGACTTTCATGATCAGAACATCTGGGGACATTTTAAGTGCAAATGAACCACTTTTGTTCCTTGACTGTTATCACCAAATGATGACAGCCCCAATAAAATTCTACTCTGTTTGTACAAATGTGAAATAGAGGATTTCAATCTATACTAAATGAGGATTTTGTGGATATACAGCATGAAAAAAATAATAATAATCAAATAATTGTGAAATCATTTTATCTCCCTCAGGGTCTCAATGTGAAGCTATCCCATGATGCAACATGTGTCCCCAGCACCAGCACTGACAATGATGGCCACACAGAGCGTTCCTCCACCATCGTACCAGGAGAGCCAACAGGTGAGGGTTCGCCGAGATTTCTGGATGCCCAATCAGTTGAACCTGAGCCCATACATACGGGTTTGCTCGCTGCGGCGATTGTGCTGAACACTCCTGAGACAATTAGAGAGAACGCCCACGTCTTCACAAAAGCAGGACCTCACATCGGGTTCCTTATTTGCCTTTCCCTGAAGTGACAAGGGGAAGGAAGTTCTGGAATGTGTCCACAAAGAGCCGTGTGGGGCGTGTTGCTGTGGCTTCCTTTGTCTCTGACAATGGACAATCAGGATGGCGTCTGAAGCTGAGGACAGTAGCCGCGCAGGGGTGCTGCGACACCCAGTGTGCCTGTTTTTAGCACCTCCCGTTATCCTGCCTTCCTGCTGCAGGAGGTGTGGGGAGAAGGGAGGGGAGGGTAGGAGAGAAGGTTCCTCAGATCACCCACCCCCCCACCCCCCCATCCGTACAACCGTCTCCTTCCGCTCTGGGGATTAGTGCCGCGGAGAGAATCCTGAGCTGCAGGAATATAACAAATGCAGATGAGAGCTAGTTAAGTATGAAGAAGCTAATTTATTTCCCATTTGGAGTCGGGATTAAGACTTGAAGCTTCCTCCTCAGACAGGAATGGGGTGTAGGGTTGGTGGGGGAGGGGGCTTGATTCCAAAGGCTAATCACAAATGAGAGAGAGGAAGAGAGACAGAGAGAGCAGGGGAAGAGAGAGATACGTTGCTAAAGGAGCAATATTATGTGCCGTCAAATACAGTGAAGGTCTTCGACATAGAGAATAGACACTCAGACAGGGTCTTTCAGCTTGCCATGACGAATATGGCAAGTGTTCTTCTGACCATGACCGGGAGTTTGAAGAGCTTGGATTTAGGGACTGTGTCCCTTCTAATGTGGAACACCTTTAAATATGCAAACAGAACTCAGATCTGTTCCAATCCATTATGGCTGCAGAGCCTTGGCGAAAAGATAAGCATTTTAAAGGAAGATACAGGGCAGATGCGCTACATTCTCTTTGACATGCTACGGCCAGACAACTGGCTTAGACAACTAGTATGGACAGGCATTTATTTACTGAGTTGTCATTAGTGTCAAAGTAAATATTACCCATATGTTAAGTCAGGTTGGGGGGATAACCCAAATCAAATGTCAGTGAGAAGTCTTTAAAAAAGTAACAAACACATGTGCACACACACACACACAAACACAAATGTGTGTGTGTGTGTGTATATTGCTGGACTTGTTCTTCGAATGAAAATATGACTCATTTTCTGAAAAACTTATTCCATTCACCAGCTGTTCTTTCGCTTCTTCTCGAAAGATAAAACTGAAATGAATTACTCACACCACAGTACACATTCTCCCCCTCCAGTTACAATGAAGTTTCTTAATCTGCAAATACGCAGAGGTGATGGGCAATGAGGGTATTTTTGGGGTGTAAGGAGAAGTCAGATTTCTAGGATGAGAGCAGAACTTGGGATGTTTTCCCCTAAATGGACGTAAGTGTAGAGGGATGCGTTTTCCCTTTCAGCAATCACACAGGCTGACAGAGCGGGTGAGCATCCACGGGCCAAACCACACGTGATTTCCACAGCGAGTGTCATGATTGCGGAATTAGCCAGATTTCCAGCACCCTCCTGAGTTGAAATTCCCATCCTAACATTGTGGCTTCATTCTTTTTAGTCTTTTACATTCTCATTACACTTATTTATTTCACGATTTTATCCAAAGTGACATAAGAGTTGACAAAGCAAGGTCAGCCAGTGTCTGGAGTAGCGGTGCTACTACAGATTATGGGCCCCATGAAAGCATATCATACTGGGACCCCAACCCAGACCAGTTCAATTATGTTCCACATTTTTTTTTTTTTTTTGTGATAAGGGCCCTTTAATCGTCCCCTTTACAGCTGCCCTGCCCTGGAGGAGTTGGGGCTAAGGGTCTTGCTCAAGGACCAAAGCTGGACTTATGCAGGGGTTACCTGGGCCTCAAAATTATTTTTTTTCTAGTTGCTACAGCAGCATTTTATGCTCTTGGTAGAGCCCTGAAAATTACTTCAGCCCATGCCCCCCCCCGCCCCCTAGCTTCAACCCTGTCAAGGACCCAATGATGATTTGAACCAGTTACGTTCCAATCACTGGCACTACATCCTAACTTGCAGAGCCACAACCCTAAATGTAAGGGTTCATCAAGTCCTATTAAATAATGCATTTCAAATAGTGTAGGAAATGTAAAGTCTTGCATGCTATATAGAGGAAGGTGGGCTGGGTGGATAGAGTGAGACTTGCTGACCAACGGCCCCCCCTGCATCATCTCACAACCTAGATGACGGGCACCACGCAACAGAACTCTAAGACCCAGCCGGTCCACCTCCCAGCATCCTCTGGGGCGGTGGCCACGCCAGTCAGTGTGACTCTGGACCCGCAGGCCCAGCTGGAATCAGACAAGCGAGCCGTTTACAGGTAAGGAGGCCGGTCTTCCTGCTGTGAGTGTAACGCCCTTCCTGTTCCATGCCGTCGCTTTGTGTTCCTTTACCGGAGGTGTGTTTTCAGGCCAAAAATCCAAGCTTGGAAGATTTAATGTCCGCTTGACTTTGACCTAAAGCAGCCACTTCCTTTCTCAGTACTTGTGGATATGTGACTGTTCAGCTTTTCTATGATTTAAACGGGAACAAACAGGTAAATGAGGGGAAACACGACTCCAGACAACCTCCAGCAGCCTGACAGTTTTTGAAGGTTAAAACACCTCATTAATGAATCAGTCAGTGCAGTAGGAGAAGACGCTCTTTGGTTCATTTGGTGATTAATTTTCGCAGGGGTGTGTGTTCCTGTGCTATAAGTAGTCCCCATTTTGCTGCATGTATAAAAAGGCTATGCATGGACTTCTGCATTTTCCTTACCTCTGTTGGCCCTCTGCGGTTTTGCTGT
>JABFEB020000104.1:18246306-18257470 GCA_019775895.2 Stomatorhinus ivindoensis | reverse complement strand
GCCCCCTCATTTCCTTGCCACGCCAAACGAACATAGCGGATATTTGCGTCGCGCGGACATATTATGAATATTCTGAATTCGTATGGCGCCATTATCTCAGCACCCCCCCGCCCCCCTGAATCGGCGGCGTGGCGGTGTCACCCCAGGCTCCCGCCGTACCCCCACGGCGCTGTTATTATCCTGAGAAACGGTGGCAGCAGTGTGCGAATCCAAACTGGGTTTGTGCGCAGATGGCTTGTGAAAAAGGCTTGAAATGAGCCCTTCTAGGCGGCTGTAATTGGGTGCGGGGGGCTCCCCCCCCCCCTCCTTGTGGCAAGAGGTCTATCTCTTGGACTTCAAACACGCCCCCGCCGGTTGTCCCTTCCCTCACCCCTGACGGCGGATTTCCCCCCACCTGGACTGCTCTCTCCCGCTCCTGGTGGATCGGGCCTGAATAACACTAATCGAGGGGGCTTCTGAGCACCTCCCTGCTGGCACCTTGGTGCGCGTGGCATCTGCCTGCCACCTCTGCCCACCTACGTCTGCCTTCCTGTCTGGCTCTGCCCATCTGTCCATCTCTACACTTCTCTCCATGTCTCTCCTTCAGGTTATTTTTTTTGGCAGAGGTGGCATATAGTGCAGCGTGCAGAGTCAGACGGGTCTGGGAGGAAGCTGCTGCCATTATTGATCGCAGTTACGTTACGAATTAGCCCATGTAGCTAGCGGAGCTAATGACGGAATTCCAATCAGTACTGTGTGGCTAATCTCTGGTCATTTATGGGGAAGCAAGGGGCTTATTCTTTTGCACGAGCTGATTTAGAGCCCGGGTGGTGATGGAGGGGGGGGCAGCTCTCAGTCTAAATGGAGAAGTAGGACTGTGGGCAGGAAGAGAAGCTGTGTGTGAGGCTGCCAGGGCTGAGGGCGGGCAGAGGGAGGTGTGTCACGCCTTGACTGCTACAGGGGGGGTCTGAGAGGCGAGCTGTAGATAGGAGGACAGCAGAGTGCAGGACATCTGTTGCTCCAAAGAAGGCTGTTTCCATCAAGTATGTTTACTGGAACAATTGGCAGTAAACTGGAGCCGGAACTGGAAAGCCTGGGAAAGAAGAATGTATGTATATTTTTATAAATAAATATAGCTGAGCTGATGAAATACTTCACATTATCTCTCAGGAAAAAAAAGTTGTTGAAAATCTGTTCATTTTTTCTTATTTTTGACATCAACAATGAGGGGAGTGTGTTGCTATGGCAATAAAATGCCTCGCCGCCAGAAGAATGCGAAAGAAGCTGGCACGATGGTCACCATGGCAACGCCGACGCATACCTTTTCTCGTCTCCTTCAAGGTAAACCTGGACCTCTCGTCCCTCCTTGACGGCGATGACAAGAAGTCGAAGAACAAGAGGGGTGTGCTGCCCAAACACGCCACCAACATCATGCGCTCCTGGCTCTTCCAGCACCTCATGGTAGGCAGGCTGCTGGGAGGGGGTGGGGGCATGGAGAGGCAGGCCAATGGCGGGGCTTAGAGGGGCAGGGGCAGCCTGAGTGCTCAAACCTTTTTATAGCAGGAGTGGGAAACCTTATCGGTGTCTGTGCGGGTTTTCACTGCAGCTCACTTATTTGATTGGTAATTAGAGGACTGATTGGCTGAAGAGTCCTCACACCTGGGTTTGAACAGCTGACCAAATGGTTACCCCAAAAACTTCAAACACACCGGCCCTTTGCGGATAAGATTGCCCACCCCTGTCTTATAGTGACTACTTTATATCTCGTCAAAACAGGTGGTCTTTGTGTTAGTCATGGCCGGATGAAGCTTCATGAACCATTTGCTGTATTTTCTAACCCCACTAGATGGTGCTCTCTGGTCAATAAAAGAGCTCAAAGTTTACCCCAAAGCAAACCATGAGCATCACCTAGTGGAGCCAATACATACAGCAATTGGTTCAAGTAGCTTCAATTAGCCATCACTACTTTATGGTATATCACAGGCCTTGACCAACTTGTGAACTGTAAACCTTCATTTTCTGTACAAACCAGCTTTTAATGATATTTCTGGGGGGCGGTATGGGCTCATCCAACTAGGACTCTGTGTCTGTGATCAGACGGTTGTCAGTTTGAATTCTGAGCTTAGCACACTTACCCATCTGTTGTACCTTTGAGTAAGGCCCTTAATTAACAATTGCTCCAGGGTCACCAGATAAACAGCTGACCATGCACTCTCCATGCTTTACCCTCAGCAGTGTGTGTCTCGAAAAAGGAGAGCAAGATGGGGCATGCAGAAAAGGCATTCGTATGTAAATGGGCCAATAAAGTATCCTCATGCCATTTGTTTTCATGAAAGCTGTACGATTCTTAGTCCATCTTTTAGTCCATGGAAGTTCATGGAAACATATTCTTTGGCTCCAAGCAGTAGAAAAAAAAACTCAGCATTTTCTTGACTGCATGGATGTTCAGAAATATTGTGTGTACTTTCAGCACCCGTACCCCACAGAGGATGAGAAAAGACAGATAGCTGCACAGACAAACCTCACCTTACTGCAGGTCAACAACTGGTAAGGCTGACTCCAGAATGACAGGGCGGACATTTTTATTCTTCTTCCAACAGCCTGCTTCTCTTAATTATTGCAGATACGTTTCTGTTCAGAGAATATCTGTAGAAAGGATGATTTCTAGACTTTAGTGTTCAATTGCTGAATGGAAATCTTAATACGGAACACTGTTCACTCAATTCTTTGGCCATCTTTGGTTTAGATTAAGTGGTTCTGTTTAACAAGGATGCCCATCCCCTTCTGTTCGGGGAGGCGTTTCCTATGTGGCGTTTTCAAGTGTTTTGCCATTTAAAGTAATTTGGCTCCATCTGCTGGTGAAATCAAATTACTACGCTAAACTGAGTCAAGGTATCTGCGTGTTTCTTGCAATGCCAGGTTCATCAACGCCCGCAGGCGGATTCTGCAGCCCATGCTGGATGCCAGCAACCCCGACCCTGCCCCGAAGACCAAGAAGATGAAGTCTCAGCACCGGCCGACCCAGCGCTTCTGGCCGGACTCCATTGTGGCTGGTGTGCTGCAGACCCACAGGACACACTCTGGCAACAACTCAGACAGTTAGTTTAACACTGCACTCTGATAGCTGTCTCTGCTACACCATGACAGCCCTCACACTCTTAGTACTCTATTCCATTTTTTTACCCCTAACTTTGTACTCTTTCACTAGTTCAGTGTATGGCGACAGAGTTCTGTTTCATGTTTTTCAGATAATACACGGATACCTTGACTCAAATACAGTATTTTGTAACTTAAGTGCATCAGCAGTACAGTGACTGGTGATATCTAGTATGCTTGTACTCCCCCTAGTGGCGGGTTTAGCCTAAGCACCCTGTCCCTTCCCACCAGGCTCCCTTGCCATGGACAGCTTGCAGCCGCTGTCTTCTGACTCTGCCACTCTGGCAATGCAGCAGGCCATGCTGGGGGGAGGAGAGGACTCCATGGATGGCTCGGAGGAGGAGGAAGATGAGGACGAGGAGGAAGAAGGGGTGGAGGAAGAGGAGGATGAGGAAGAGGAGGAGGAGAGAGCAAGGGGGAGGCAGCTGCACAGTGCCGGAGTGAGGGACCTAGGCCTCGAGGACAACGAGGGCATGGAGTGAAGAGAGATGAAGAAGAGGAGGGGCAGGGAACGGCACGGCCGGACCAGGGCGATCACGCTCGCCACACTGCACGAACACAGCACACACTCACACACTCAGCTCGCCGTCTATCCCAGCATCAGCCACACACTCACGTAGACAGCGGACTTTGGTTTGGCCCCTCATTCTTCCCAGGGGAATAGACTTGACTTTGCAATGACTGCGTACAGCATGTGGAAATATCGAAGAAGTGGAAGAGGAAAGTTAACTACAATTATTGGGAAGGGGATTTTGTATTTCTGGCAAAAAACAATAGCTATTATGTGTCAAACTAACCCTCTTTGGTTTTGTGTGTGTTTAAACACATAGAAACTGATTTGGTGTTTCTGTCTACCATGATGAACGATACGGAGTATGTTGATAATCTTGACAACTCAATTATGTACAAAAGTCGACCGTCCGGAAATGCTGGTAGGGGGCTACAGGAAGTGAACCGTTTTTTTCTGTGTAATGCTGAGTCCTTCCCCGACACGCAGACGGAGTTTTACCAGTACGTCTCACTCCCCTCTCAGGTTTATTTCATAATGCAATCATTGATCACGTAAGTGATTTCGCTGAAGCGCATATGGGATTTTTTTTTTCTTCAAAGCATGATTTATAATAATAGTTCATATCAACAACAAATCGTTTCTAGTACCCGTGCAGAAGGACAGCGCAAAGTATGTGTATTTGAGCCATGGTAGACTTTGGAGGCAGGACATCTCCAGTGTCTCGATGAAGGTGATGATCTTTCTACATGATGGGCACGTGCCTGTAAATAGGGAAAGATGGGCTTCCGGTATTATGATTGTTTATTATGAGGAAAAGGACACCGCCCGCCCAGCTAGGATGGGACCCGAGAGCGATAACACGAATGGAGTGGAGCAGAAAAGAACGAAATGTCTATAAGCAACCAAAACGTTACTAAAAAGACGGGTGTGCTGTGTCACTACTGTCAATCCAGAAGAATGAAAGAGGGACGAATAATGAAAGGACGAAAAAGGAAAACGATTTGGAAGGAGGCTTGCCCGAAACGAATCACATTCTTAAAACGACTCTTTTTTTATGTGAAGGACTTGAAAACTATGAAAGATAATTCTGCCCTTTTTATTGTGCGACATGAATCTGCGTAAAATGAGATCACCTGTTGCTGACATGATATTTGAAGGAAAATGTTCAGAAATGTTCATTGAAATAGTTCTTCGTGAAGTCTGTTCCTTATTGTTTCTTGATCTCGCTTGCTTTTCAAATGCATTTTTGTTTATCTCCAAAGCAAGTTATGAATAGGGAAATTTTTATTTTGTTTGTATACATCGTTGGCATAATCTATTGTGTTTCAATAGAATGTTTTTTTAATTATTAAAAAAAATTATCAACTGCTTCAAGTACTTGTAGTGAGATTACAGCCAGCAATCCACACTACTTAATTCATACCACTGAAACACTTAGGCCTACTGACAGAAAAACAAAAGTGTTAAAATCGCTGTACTGTTCTACATCTATATCACCTCCTGTTCCTGTCAACATGGGCTCATGGTATAAGCTTGGCTGTGTTTTCTAGTCTGCCTCCTTGTAACAGCCCAGCGTTACAGATATGTTGCTGGTTAGTAGCCCACGTGTGTCATGCAGCGGCTCTGTAATCTTTCCAATTCAACACAGGGTCCCGGGTCTTTTTCATTATATACCCACTGATAGATGTATTAAACGTGTAATTAAGAAAATTACAATGTATGTAAACGTCCTGGCAATACCCTGGGCAGCTTTAAGAAGAAAGAACATCTAGCTTGCAAGAACTTATTGAGCCAAGGCAGAAAAGCTGTTTACATAGGCATAGTATTTTTGGACAACATCAAGAATAAATAGATCCATCATCAAGACATGTTCTGTGCCTCTGAACAGCTCTCCTGAAGTCTCACATAACTGAATTGAAAAAGAATCTTAGAGTGAATGAAATTATTTCGGTTCATGCGTTCATTTCTTTCAGATCATACAGTAAGTGAATCATCTTTCTGTTCCGGAATAGCCATTTACGAGCCCCACCCACTAGTATAATGATGTACAAACACCTGAAAGTGTTTATAGGCCTATAATAATATGTCAAATATGTATAAAAATATAATATTAGTTATTTATAAACATATAATCAGTTGAAGATTCATAAGATAGATCTGTCAGCATTTCTGTCAGCTGACTTGGGTACTGCTGTCACTGAAAGGGCTGATGTTGATAATTTTCTGTTAAGGAGGCTTGGTTAAGGTGTTCAGGTAGGAGCATTAATCATTGCAGTCCGCTGTCCATGGCAAGGGCTAATCAGTCAGCCGTGATTTCACATTTTGAACATTTACACTGACAGGAACACAACGTTCTTGAGGTCTTTGTCCAAAAGAGTGTCCTCTGCCACATTGCACTGCAATCTCTGAAGCCAGTGCATTACCTTTCAGTCCAGCTAATATGATCTTTTCTTGTGCTTGGAGACCAGTCATTGGACTTGGGAACTGATATGTGCTGTTCTGCAGATACTCTCCTTGTTACTTCTGCAAATGGTCTCAAAGTGTAAACCGTTTGTTTGGCCTGAGATTGTTCCCCCACACTTAAGCACAGTACATTTTCCCCAGAAGACAGAGTGCTGTCATAAGTGCTGTCTGTTGCTTTTTTATTATGTTCTGAATTCTGTATGTCATTGAGCTTATTGGCTGTCTAGGTGATGCGATTTAAAGACCCAGCGGTAGTTCTGCATTTCTCTAAGCTGGATTCCAAACTTAGTACCCAACCCTAAAGGAGTCCTTAACAACTGGCTGTAATATATGTGAAAACTGTGGAATGTGTTCTAGTTACGATGTTCAGACTTCAAGAGTGCAAGCCTGAATTTGCTAAATTTTGATCGATGTAATGACATAAGACACTCCAGTAACACTCTGTTGTTCTGGATGTCCACATCACAGAGGTTAAAGCACACTGCTGGCAGATTCCCAGTTCTGTCTGTCTTGTTTGTTCAGGTTGGGAATTTCACAGAAATTTTCACCTTTTGTTATGAAATGCAGAGACTTTCACAGACAGAGAGAAATCTCTAGCTTCAACAAAGGAAACAGGTTGCAAGTACAGTAAGTATCACTGTTCTCTGCTAGGGTCTTTGTAATCTCAGAGACTCTTAGAAACTCATCGGGAAGGGGGCTTTTATGTATGCAGGAAAAACTGAAATTTAAGTCATTATTAAGTTTTCTTTTCATTCTGATCAGCCTGCCAGTATAGCACAGTTTATGCTATTTTGTGATAATTGTGGCTACTAATATTAAAATAATAATAATTAATATGGCTGTAACACTGTCTTAATGCCTAGCTCCTGCTGTTACTGTACGTTTAATATCTTAAATTAACGCTCAGCTGGACTATAAAGGTTCTCAATAGACGTAACAACCTGGGCAAGTACTAGAGGTTCCTGAACATTGTCTCATGCCTAAATGCGATGCAGCTCTAGTTTCTGCCGAAGGTTCTAGTGACAGTTTTGCCAGTTCTGCACCCGGTTGTGCACATCTGAGTGTGTGCTCCCTCAAGGCTGGAGTGAGTCGCTTGCATTGTCAGTATTCTGTACTTCTTCACCTGAAATACAGCAATGAGCGTATCTGTCTCTATCTGTATGTTGTCTGTGGCTGGCTGCACTTCGTGCTTCACAGGGGATCTGTTCTTGTGGGTAAGAATTCACTGTCTGGTGCAAGTTCAAGTTCACATTTCATTGTCTTATACTGATAACGATGCAACACCATTAACACTAATGTCTAGTCTCAGAAGCACTTCAACTATACACAATAAATAAAATAGAAGGGCATGAACAGTATTTACACATTTCATTCACAAAATTTCATGGAAAAATATTAAGTGTTTAAGCACAGAACATAAGGAAAGTGAACATTTTTGAGAGAAATTGGAACCAGGACTTGGGGAAAACAAACAATAGTAATGTAATACTTCTAAATGGTAATCGATACCAGATGAGTAGCATTTGAGTATGGAACTGTGATCTGTACAGCCTTAGGAGACATGGATCCTAGGGAAAACAACAGGTGAGGATACGGCAGGTATTTCAGAAACCCGCAGTAGTGGGCACAGCTAACTGAAAGGTTAGCTTCGATAATCACTAATCAGCTAACTCCAAAGTTTAATTTGTTAAGGTAAACGGATAAATTACAAAAAAAAATAGTGGAAGCTAATGATAACCGTTAGCCACCAACTGTTATTATATGCATTTAGTCTTTTTGGTTTTTGGCTCAGAAACCTTTAAAAACATAACAAGGGAGCAAAATTTTTTAACCTGTTTAACACTGAAGAGGGGATATTTAGAATTTACCCAATTAGACATTGTTGGATTCTGTAGAGTCTCTGGAATAAATCTTTCTATGACATTCTGTTTTGAGATATAAGCATTTTTGTCAGAGAAGCCCTATTTTGCAACTGGCTCATGCTGATATTTTACCCTCAGTGAAGCTGCTTGGGGACTTGTGGACAAACATGGCACCGTTTACCTAGAAGTAAGTATGAGGGTCTCAGCACTTTATTGGTCTATAGATCTGTCAATCAGAACCTGGAAAATACAACATCCTGTATCAGGATTTCTTGCTTATCTAGATAACTTGTCAGATTTAAGATAGACTGGATTAAATGTAAGTGAACAAAGATTGAGTCCATTTAAACTGGGTACCTTAAATCCAACAAGTTATCCAGCTATTCTCCGCTTTATTTAGGATACCCCAGTTTAAATGGACTTTATCTTCATTGACACATTTAGCAAAGATGACATTAACACGTTATCGACCAATCACGTCTTGTGTTTTCACGTTGACATTTAACAGTGTGCCCGACTATTGCAGACCGGGACAAATGTGCATGATTGTAGGGAGCAGATATGTTTTTGACCGTTAAACTTTATTCACTTCACCTACAAAAAATGTTAGGGAATTTACAGGTAGCAGAAGTAAGTTTGTCGAAAGCTAATTGGTCTGCTAACAGTTTTCAAAGTTAGAAGGAACTCTAATCCACTAACAAAAAAGTAAGATTTGCTAATTAGCGGTTAGCAGATTAACAGAACCATAAAAACTGGAAACATGTTTGAAATTATTTGAAAGTAAATAGAGCTAGTAGTAAACCCATAGTAGGGTCAGACACTAAGAGTGTGTTTCTGAAAAACAAAGAGATGTTAATGATACCATTGATTTTCTGCTACAGAGGACAACAACTTGGTCTTGATACAGTTGATCAAAATACAAGGGCTAACTAAACAATTAAAATAATAAAGTGAGAACATATAAATCGGATAACTTAATGCCGTCCTGTTCTGACCAATGAGAGGCGGTGCTTTGTTGACTGATGTGTTACACATGCTTACATGTCACTGATGGAGTCTCCTAATTTTGTGTGTGATAAGAAGAGAGCCTGAAAGTGTTCTGAAAGTGTTGGGATAACGTGAGCCTCAGGTAGTCACCGAGGTGTCACTGCCGTTCATACCGAATTCTGGATTTTAGCTATATGCACAAGTTTGCTAGGAGCCATTTTATTTTAACAGTGCCTTGTTCACTTTTAACTAGTCTTCTTTTTCTTATTTCGCATGTCTTGAAGATCCACATTTTCCATTCCATGGCATATGCATAGCTTGCTTGCTGGTTTTCAACAAGAACAATTTAATACTGCATTTCTACATGATTCTACAATTCTGCATATAATGGGAAAGTATGATACAAAGAGAATGCTGTAACTGTGGGAATGCCTGTGCGAATGTACTGTAGAGGAATATCAAAATACATTTTATAGTTTCACTTTTGGTAAAAGAAGAAACATTATCCTGGAAGGGAGTAATTCTTGATATAACAGTGTAGCTAAAATAGAGTTTGATACTGCTGAGCAAAAACAGGAAACTGACAATTTGTCTAGCTTTAATGCTCCAGAATCGTCCAACCAAATCCCCTTTTTTCCCAGGGGTCAGTGTGGGCGGGGTCTAGATTTCAGGTTGTTGTAAGGATCAGGTCCTCAGGTCCTGGGGGGTCTGGCTGGGGCAAGGAGCCCATCTCCACGGTGCGGCAGGTCTACCCAGCGCTGCAGCCGCAGCTGGCTATACATAGAGGGTAATGAGAAGGGCGGAAAAAGCCACAAGGCCAGGCCGCGTTTGGAGTGGGCGGGGTTCACGCAGCCGCCGTGTGGCTCAGGGTGGGGGGGACTGGGGCGAGCCACGATGCCACCCCAGCCCTTCCCCGCCTCGTCCCTGCAGGTCCTGCTTGTGGCCATATGGGCCCAGGCGGGGCAGAAGCCCCTTTAATTACCCCGAGTGAGCCAGCCCAGTACAGGCTCTCAGTTCCCCAGAGTACATAAAGCCCCCTCCAGCGCCAAGCCTGCTCCTTAGAGCATCACCGTGTTGCCACTGGATTGACTGGTTTTCTACTGGTTTTGCTGGCGGAGGCAGGATTACCAAAGGTACAGTGGGGACTATTCTGCATGACTGGAAACAAGTATACAGTGCTCGGGATCAAACTGGTTAGCTTTAAAGCATGATTGGCATTTTTTCTGTATAATTATGAGTAGGGTTTTTGGCATTATAAAATGATTTTATATGGTAAAAACGTAAAATCTCCAAAAAAACCATCAGATTAAAGGATTTCGAAAAGTGCTCCAGTACTGCATTAACTCGTACCTGCGAATTCAGCGGAAGGTAAGCCTAGCTGCATTTACGCCTAGCTGACTCCGTAACAGCACATATGTCTGTAATGTTATCTGCCTCACTTATATGCTGCTTTGTACGAAAGCGCCTGCTAAATAAAATAAGTGTGATAAATGGGCAGGAGCTGAGGTTGATCTTTATTAACCTATAATCACAGCAGTTGAGTTTAAGCCTCCTCTGCATGTGTTGCTCCCTCTTCTGTAAAGGATGAAGAATACATGCACACGCCTCAAACATCGGCTTTTAATCTCTGTCGCTCCTCAGCCAGGAGGATGTCCATCGCCAAGGCGGCCACCCAGGCCATGCTGTCGGACGCCCTGCTCCGTGAAGAGCCGGGGGACAGCCGCATTCGGAGCCTGGAGCTCGAGCTGCCCCTGGACCGCTTCATCAAGTTCGCCTCCGTGGGGCTTCCCCTCCTGCTGGTGTCCGTGGCTTTTGCCAGGGAGATGTCTATCGGTCAGCAACCGCTTTCTAATTACGGCCCCCGATTGGTCTTATGGAGTCATGCTAAGGGTTTTGGATTCCGTGTGCTTTTGTTGTGACTTCTGCACACGGCTGACAGTTTGTCCACAAACCATTTGTGAAGCAGCACTTCACTGCAGGTGGAAACAGCAATGGGTGGCCCCTTTAAATGGCAATTTGATAGCCCCTTTAAGCAGCAATGTGGTGGCCCCTTTAAATGGCAATTTGATAGCCCCTTTAAGCAGCAATGTGGTGGCCCCTTTAAATGGCAATTTCATAGTCCCTTTAAACAGCAATGTGGTGGCCCCTTTAAATGGCAATTTGATAGCCCCTTTAAGCAGCAATGTGGTGGCCCCTTTAAATGGCA
>JABFEB020000104.1:18224539-18234623 GCA_019775895.2 Stomatorhinus ivindoensis | reverse complement strand
CTGTTGCCTCCTGAGGGAATGCCAGCTCTCGCCTTGCAGATACTCTCTGCTCTTGTCCTGGCTCCTGCCATACAGTCGCCAGCAGTCATACCTCGCTCAGCCTGCTTGCATGCCTGCTCACCTGCAGTCACTCAGCCTGCTTGCATGCCTGCTCACCTGCAGTCACTCAGCCTGCTTGTGGCCATCGCCCAGAGGGCTCCTGCCTGGCTGTCACCTGCCTACCTTCCTGCAGCCATAATCCCGTTGGTCAGTGCCTGCTCACCCATGGCCATTGCTGCCTCGTCAGCTCCTGTCTGTACCAGCCATCCTCTGCTCACCTATGACTGCTTCGCCAGCTTCCGGCCACTCGGCCCTGTTCATCCCCTCCCTGTAACCCTTGGCTTTTTCAACCCCTCCAGAGGGAGTCATCGGAGAGGGATGTGGCAGGGTCCTGCGAGGTGAAGTTTACTCGACCACCGGGCCCCTCACTGGCTTCTGACTTGCTTTGACTGGACTTGTGTGGCAGCTGGTTGTTGTTCAGTGCCTCACCTAATAGTTGTACCTGGGGGCTGCCAGCAGCCCTGTGCCTGACATGCAGGCCACCATCAGCTCTGGCCTTAACCCCAAACCTAACCCTAACCCTAAACCTAACCCTAACCCCAACGGACATCTATTTTCAAAAGACAACCTCTGGATATGATGCTGAGCACATGCATTCAGCTTCTTTGGTCGACCATGGTCAGGCCTGTTCTGAGTGGAACCTGTCCTGTTAAACCGCTGTATGGTCTTGGCCACCATGCTGCAGCTCAGTTTCAGGGTGTTGGCAATCTTCTTATAGCCTAGGCCATCTCTATGTAGAGCAACAGTTCTTATTTTCAGATCCTCAGAGAGTTCTTTGCCATTAGGTGGCATGCTGAACGTCCGGTGACCAGTATGAGAGAGCGTGAGAGCGATAACGCCAAGTTTAACACACCTGCTCCCCATTCACACCTGAGACCTTGTAACACAAACGAATCACATGACACCAAGGAGGGAAAATGGCTAATTGGGCACAATTTGGACATTTTCATTTGAGGGTGTACTCACTTCTGTTGCCAGCGGTTTAGACATTAATGGCTGTGTTTAGTTATTTTGAGGGGACAGCAAATGTACACTGTTACGCACGCTGTACACTGACTTCTTTATATTGTTTCAACATGTCATATCTTCAGCTTTGTCCCATGAAAAGGTATAATAAAATATTTACAAAAATGTGAGGGGTGTACTCACTTTTGTGAGATTCTGTATATTAGCCTAGCCTTTCTTAGCCCTGTGCTCCCTGTTTAGTAATTATTTTCTGAGTACGTGTGCTACCCTGCTTGCTGCCTGCATTCGGGTCGTTCTTCTCCCGCTGTTACATGACAAACATTGGGCTCCTCAGCAAGACCTTCATCGCCCAATTGCTTCAGGAACTGGCTGAACTTGCTTTTTCAGTTGTATGCCACTTTGGATGAAAACACCTGGAAATAAATAAATGTAAATTACTACTTACCAATGGGACTGTAAAATGAGCAGTCTATCCTTATAAGCAATTTGGAATAAAGCTACTGATTTTATGATTTCCTTATTTTTACGACTTCTTTTACAGTGCTGTCTAAAAATAAGCTTGAATCTGGAGATCCAGGATTGGAAATAAAGGACACAGTTTGAGGTCTTCTGAAAGGTAGCTCAACCACAGGGGTTTGACGAATAATGAAAGTGATTTAAACTGGAGTGCTGCAAGCCCTAACATTGTAGAGATGTGTCCGTTGGTGCTGCTGGGGGTGACTGAGCCCCCCCCCCCCATGTAGGGCTTCATGCTGACTGGGGATGAGAGGAAGAGGAACGGAGCAAAATCCAAAACATAAAAGTAGGCGAGCATTATGACTGGTGACAGACTTACGGGTGCATAAAACCTCATTATGAGCCTGGACAATGTAAGATAGAGAAGAGTTATCCTCCATATTCTACATGGGCAGATCTGCATTTGTCTCTCTGGAAACATGGTCAGTCGTGTGACTCTGGCTCATCTGATGAAAACAGCTTGTGTCCGGGACAAAAACATTCTGTCAGTTCCGTAAACAAGAGCTGAGAAATAACCGACATCTGGATATGAAATGGCATCTCGGGATCAAGACATTGCTCGTAAATGTGGGTGTAACTCAACAGCCATATGTTTTGATGAAAGTCCGGACCTCACAACCCTGAACAGGACAAATGGGTACAGAAGATGGATAGATAAATGTATAGTTTTATTACATTAAGACATTATGATGGGCACTCACCACATCAACAGCATGCGTATCACCTATATAAACAGGGACCGAAACAAATCATGGTTGTTTAGGGTAAGCGTCTATGTATGTATCTATCATCTATCTACTGTCTGTCTATTTGCAAACCTGGCTAAAACACAACACATGATAAAAAGCAGCAATAAAAATAAAGGGAAAAATGCATAAGTTAAACGGTCATTTTAATAAAATCAATTACAACCTGTTACGCAAGACCTGCGAAACACAAATTTCTGGAAATGTTTTACCTAGGTGACGTAATCCTTACATTTGTCACCACCAGGTGTCAGTAGTGTTCTAAGAAAATGCTGAGGCAGAGGCCAAGGCCACAACAACGATCTGCAATTTGGTACGAGCGACACAGCTTTGAGTTGAGGTTCACAGCTGCTGATGTGTACCTTTGGTAAATACACCGGCTCAGCTGTGCACCAAAGCCAAATGAGAAGGCATTCGTCAGATTTCTGCCTTTCCCTCGCTCCGTCTCAAAGCCTCCCTAAGAATGACTGTAGGATACTTATTATGATCCAGCTTGGGGAAAAGGTTAGTGTTCTCATCAAATTATCCTGCAGTGATTTCTTAATGTTGACTTGTCAGTGCCACTTCCGGAGTCATCAACTCTCCCATAGGGAGATGTGTGCTAAGGTGGCATCTCAAACAAAGGGCATGACAATTGGGGTCCTTAAGCAATGAAAGAAGGAAAAAGCCACAACGCTCAGATGAGAAGTTTCGTACGACTCCAGTTCAATCTCACAGGAATGTAGAATTGAAGTATGTTATTCCACACGACTTGATAATGGAGTTTGGCAATTACATGAAATGTTTTTGGAAATGTCTATTTTAATCGAAAATTACCATCTTGAAATCATTTTATGACATACTAATGCTGCGTTTGTCCTTTGCACATTGAAATGTCTCTTTTTACATAGTTCATCTTGCTTTCCTTTGAGACACACAAGTAAGAGTCAAACTTGCAGGATTACCCATTTGCTGGCACCCCTGAAGAATGTTTTTTTTTTTTGGGGGGGGGGGGGCTTTAAGGGCCGTAGTCAAGGGCCCCGCATGCTTGTGGCTTGTGATTGTTTTGCTTAATTGGGATTTGAACCACCAACTTTCTGCTCAAAGGCTTGCTCTGCAGAGACCCAAAGACACTGTAGAATTAATTTTGATGTATGAGATGAGAAAAAAAAACACAAGCAGTACATCTTTCAGAATTAGTAGTAATAACACAAAAACAATTATCCCCATCTCAACACTCAAGGCTCCCACTCTTCTGGGTGATTGACAGCCTCACATGTCTTGGCAGAGAGTCACATAAGCGAGATGAAGACGTTGCCAGACGTGTCGCAGTGATACATTCTGTCCCAACAGATATTTAGGCCTCCTGGTTTGATAAAATTCTATGACAAACTGGTCATACTAACAAAAAGTTTGGAACCAGTGCTGTCATATCTGTCCACAGCGCAATGTAGATAAAATTTCAAGTGCACTGTAAAAAAACAGATCGGAAATCTACAGCGGCCCATCTGTTCGGTCTTAATCAGATAATACTACAGCCCGAAATCTTCTGCTGTGATCTGGCTTTGGGAACCTATATTTTATTTGGCTGAGTGAGGATCACCGCAAACACCAAAACAATAATTAAAATTTTATATTTAAGGGTAATAAGATGGTAGCATTGTTGCCTCACAGCTTTGCGCTTGCGGCCTTACATCCAGGCCCATAACTGTTTGTTTGGCTCTCATCCTTTAATAAAGTACCAATTCATTGCTCGTCTAGCACGTAGCATGTTAGCTGGTAATATGTTATGGATTATTTTTAAGAGATGAAACTTGGATGTTTTTTTTAATAGTCAGTGAGGTTGCATACTTGGGATTTAATTCTTATTTAGTAATCCAGCCATCTGTCCATCCATCCATCCATCCATCCTTCTACTTATCCTGGTCAGGGTCATGTGATGTAGAAAACGCACACAAGCATGTGCACATGAACTGAAAGCAAGGCTGCAGTGGAATAAAGTGTTTTTAAAAGGTTAAAACAGACAAGAAACCACCCAGAAGCCACACAAGTGTCCGTTCTACATAAACCTCTAAGTTAATTAAATGTTCAGCTTGAGCGAAGAAAATTTAGAGATATACATTTAGCCGATGCATTTATCTATAATAAAATAAAGGCAGACATTGTTCTTTGAGTTGAAACTCAGTGTGTATACCGTAGTTTGTACTGCTATCACAACATAAGTGCAGTTTTGCACATCTTACAAGGTATTTAAAAATATTCATCACTTTATCATTCCAAAAAGAAAAATACTTAACACCTTGGCTTTTTTGTAATCATAACTGTGTTATTGTTTTTAACAAATTTGTTTTTTCAGTCTCCTGAAGGTTTTCTCCCATTTGGACAGCAGGGTATTTTAGGTATTCAGGTAAGGCACGGTGCTGTAGGGTATAGCAACTGCGTCTTTTGTTTTACGGGGAGCCGCTGGGACCTGTGACGACAGAAGTTCATAGGCTAGTGCAGGGGCGTATACAAGGGGCTTATATGAAAGCTGATTGGCCCCTGGAATGCCCCTGCCTGTCTCTCAGCGATTCAAAATTTGTGATTCGAGGTTGGCCCCTCTGAACAAAACAATCTGATGCCTCTACCTTCAAAATTCCTAGAATTGCCCTTGGACTAGTGTAATGTAAAAGCCGTGGAGGTTCCAGCAGGAACCTATAAACTGTACATTTCAAGCGACGGTACATAATGCACCCAGCTGACTGCCGTGGGAGTCCTATCTAAGGGTTTTCAAGATGTGAGCTCTTAGCATCTGAATTGGGAGCCGCTAGAGAAATTCGGCCGTCTTTCGAGGTTTTGGGTTGTCCTAACCGATCAGTGAAAGAGTGATCTGCTCGCGATGGAAAAAAAACTGAACATATTGAGTAAATGAATACAAAATAGAGAGAAACATGAATCATGTACAGTGTTTCTCATGAAGTACCTTTGAACTTCACAGCTGAAAAAGAATTTTAATTCAGCATGGTCCATAACTACATTATTCTGGGCCTAAAATATTAAATTTCCAAGAGTTGCTGACAAGAAATGTTTATCATGGTAAATAAACTTGACGTTTAAATGCTTATACATTCTGTCCAAAGCTAATTGACCATGTTGGCGAAAGTAATTTCTTCCCATTCTTGGCAAATGCTCCACTACATTAAAACACAATCATCTTAGAAATAAAGTCTGATGGTGGTGATCAAATCCATTCATTCAAAGACAACATCAAAAGGCTAGCTTCAACTTTATTTTTAAATGTATTTTTTTTACAAGTTTCCCTTTGCCTTGGCGGAGTTTACACCAGTTTGCTGGTTAATAAATTACGGCCCTTAAAGCCTTGATAAATATTACAAAGTCATTAATTCCAGCCATAGGAAAGAAATTTAATAGATTTTCCACATGATCAATTACCCCAAGTAATAGGTTATTGTTTTACGGCTCATTCCAAAGAGCCGGGGCATTAATCAGAATCAATAGCTCATCACTGCAGCGCAAGGGAGGAGTCTGCACTTTTGTTAGCGAATATGTTAATTTCCAACCCGCTTCACCACGACAATTTAGAACAGGCGACGGCAGGGTCGTCCTGATTTATGAGCCTTTATGTAACGGGCTGACTCAGCAAAACGCTTGAAGTTTCATTCAGAAGGCCAGATAAATAAATAAACATGCGTCTGTCAAAACGGAGCTGTGTTCTCCTCTGTTGACGGTGGGCTGATTTTTAGATTGCAAACCTCTTTTTGCCATCCTTGCGGCTAAAAAAAAAGGTGAAACAGCAATGAGCGGCCTCACTTTGGCGGCGAAACAGAGTAGTGGATTTCAAAGCGGGGCTGGTCATCCTTTGAGCGTCGACACACTCGCAGCACAGCTTGAGTGCAGGCGGACGGCTGGCCTTTCTGGGGGTCAGACACTTTTGAATCGACCCTTTATGCTGAGTGCTTTCACGTTGTTTTGCCACCTTTCTGCTGCGGCTGGAGGTCGTCTGAACTTCACCAAGTACCCAGGTATCACTTTTAGTGCCTGCGCTTTGCCTGATTGCAAAATCTGCCGTAATCTCGCAGCAAAATATACTGTGTGAGCATTGATTCAGCCTGTGGGTCTTCCTGACTGGAGAGTTGTGGGTTCAAATCCCAGATTCAGCAGAGTGATGCCACAATCGGGTTCCTCAGTAAGGCTCTAAACCCAAAATCCCCAAGAGGTGCTGAATGACCCTATGTTCTGACCCCAAGACTTGCTCTTACCTCCTTTAGATCAATAAAGCATTCCTACTCTGTTACTCAGGTACAATCTTTGGCTCCCCTCTTAGGAAATGTAAAGTGTACATTACTGCTTTAAGTAGTATTAAATTCATTTCAGGTTTATTATAAGCAGTAGACAGTTTTTAATATGTCATTATAAATCTCACTGTTTATGCTTCCTTTTTGAGTAAGTCATAGCATATAAAATACAGTCCCGCTTGTCACCACATTTATTATTCATTTCACCTAAAGCAAAAAAAAAAAAAATCAGAGAGTGAAGCAAACTGGGCTTTTGGCAACCTGCAGATCAGCACTGGTGCTGTCGGAGGAGCCGCCCGAATTCCCTTTGATAAAATTGATAATTTTCTCACACCGGGCACGAGCACGCAGAGAGGTCAGGGTATACACAGCAGATTCACCGCACTGCAGCTTTCGGGAAACGTTTGCATTTAGTGCTGCTTAATTTTCGCACGGTGAATGCAGTCTGCGGTCCCCCATGACAGTGCGGTGAAGGAACTTCAGGGAGTGTCAGTTACGCTACATTACGCCTCTCACTGCAGGAAGATTCTACAGAACCCAGGATGAAAAATCTATTTGCAATTCTAATTTAAATTAAGTGACCCCATGTAAGTAGTTGTAGGAACAATAAAAAAACAACAAACGGCAGCAACAACAATAATAATAATAATTTTTCTGTTTTGTCAGTCTCATGCATTTATGAAAAGCATAATGCATGTAAATCTTAGAAATCCTGGGAAATGTGTGAGTATTAAAAATAACTAGTGCTTTACCAGCAAGAAGGACACATTTTAGTTCATTAAATGCCACTAATTCATGTAGAACAGAGGGCTATATTTTAAGAGTTTCCAGGTTCTGGATAGGATGATTCCGAAGGAGAACATATGACCTGGATACTATGTGACCTGTGGCCATCACTCTCTTTGTCGATACACTATTGTAGACGTGCACATTCAGTTACAGTTATGGTGTTTCCACTAGATCTGCGCTCCCAGCAAGGCCTGGTCAAAGACTAGATCGAGATCGAAGCTAATTACCTAGGAGTTAACAAATGACAGAATAGAGGTTAACAGCATAAGCCTGTGGAGAAACACTGGCAGCCCTTAAGACATGTAATGGACGCCGCCAAGGGAATCGCTGCGGTCAGAAAGGCAGCATGTGAACGGTTAAAGCATTAGACTGTGTAATCCTGCTTGGATAAAAGCATTCCGCAAGGCAGCTACGTAATGCTGTATGACAGCGCGAGAATCTGGGAGAATAAAGATGGCAGGACTACAAGTGACAAGTATCAAACATGAGGAGTGTGGTGCTGGTGGTGGTGGTGAAAGAGGAAGCTAATTCCTGTTACAGTCCCGAAGGAGAAGGAGATTCTGGCCACAGTCGCACCATGTACGCGTAGAATCTCACACCATTTCGCAGCCATTTCAAGCGACGTGTTAAATTAGCTTTAGCATGTCACTAATGTTAAATGCCATGGAAGCCGAGGTGTTGGGGAGTGAGGGAGTCCTGCAAGTTACACGATACGTCGAGCTGTGCAAAAGGGCTGGCTAAAAATACTGTGTCCAGTCAAACAATTTACACTCCCCAATAATCCAAAGAAATCACACAGGATTATAAGCAAGGAGTTGCAGTAAAAGCAATTCATATATGAAAAGAACCTTAGATTTTAGCAGAGATGTCCTAGTTAAGATGTTGATAGCACCATTAAGCAGAATTAATCATACCTTTAGCGAGACAATTAATAAATTATTCACGCTAATGATGTTATGATTAATAAAAGGCCCTTAAGGTAAAGTAGAGCTATAGGAGGATGCAGTTCTGGGCACGTCACACTGGACAGAGGCCCTGCGGAAGATCCACGACACTCTGGATGGATTATATATCCCAGCAGGAATGTCTGAGGATCCCCCAGAACGAGCTCGAATCTTTGGTCTTGGAAAGAGAGGTCTGGTCTGACCTGCTTGGCGTGCTGCCACTGTAGGACTCACCAGGAGAAGTGGTTCAAAGGCCATCAGAGATGAATTGGAGGAGTCTCGGTTAAAAATGTGGCCCCTGCTATCGTAAGGTTATTAGTTTGAGTCCCTGGAGCGACCCTGCAGTAAAACTCCGGGGCAGCATACTTAAATGGCCTGTCGAACACCCAGCTGCATAAATGACTAGGACATTCCCCGATGCTCATGAGGAGAAGCAACTGGAACTGCCCAAGAGGAGGCATGTAGCTGGGTGGTGATAATGTGATGCATGTGTTGCTGAGAGGTTGTGTTACCTCGTAATTAACTGGGTGTATTTTCCCCAGAGACGACGTTGTCAGAGCTCGCTACATCATCGTGGTCTGTTGTTAATTGTAATTATGTGGTTCACTAGCACGAGACCGTGGGATAGCTGACACGGAGGCTCCTTCAGAGGTCAATGAGGACGTGCCGTATATGAAACACGGGACGGCCGGCACCCTTTAGCATCGTTCGGCTAACCGCTGCATACGTGTTGTGCCTTCTGGTAGCAAGCAAAGGGAGCTGAGACAGCGCATGATGAAGTGAGGTCCGGCTGTCCGGGAGAAGCACGGTAAATCATTCAGCTGGTTCAGGAGGCACGAGCAGACGCTCATTACGGCTGCGTGGACGCAGAGATGGCGGGCTTACTGTCGGGAGTTTGTAAACAGTGGCAGAAGGTTGGGTGCCATTAAATTAACATTTCAGTGGCACTATTGCACCCAGGAGTGACACAATGCAAGCATCCCTGGAAATTTTTGCAAGGTTTTGAGGGGTAGAGGCAGGAGGCCTTTAGGTTAAAGAGTTCCTATTATTTACAAGCCAATTATTGGAAAGAAATTGGGCACTAAGCACAAAACATGGGCCCTTATTCACAAAAACGAATAGAAATGAATTATGTATGTGGCGGGACAACCTTAAGTATATAAAGTATAGCTCCCTCCATAGTCAGCCGGCGTTACAGGGAGCCAGCGTTCCTCTTCTGCGTGGGCCTGCATTCCAGCCCTAATTCACTCCTGGAGTGCCTGTCCTCATGTTTAAGGGACCGGCCAGGTGCCGTCTCTGGATCCCTGCCAGGGCGGCTTTCATTTGGGCATGTACCCAGCAGCTCCCGCCGGCTAGCGAGCGGCTCATTTTTGGCCTCTCCCCCTGCCACGCGCCGCCCGTTAAAGAATGACCGCCAGTGAGACCTTGTGCTCTGTGGCGCCGCCTACAGGCAGTTGGCGTTGTAGCTAAACATGTCACTACACTTTATTTGTTGGGGAAAAAACATTAACTCAAGGGCACAGCAGTGACACATAGTTTGTTAATGCCCCTTTAACAACAAGATATCTGTTAATCTCATCGAGAACAGGGTCACAGTTTATACCCCAGATGCAGTGGTGGAATGTAACTTAGTATTTGTACTTCGTTACTTTACTTAAGTAAAAAAAAAAACCGCATACTTATACTTTTACTCAAGTAGATTATTCAGCAATTATCTGTACTTTGTACTCCACTACATTATTAAAATGCG
>JABFEB020000104.1:18210486-18222799 GCA_019775895.2 Stomatorhinus ivindoensis | reverse complement strand
CCGCCCCCCCCCCCCCCCCCCCCCCCAACAAAAGGGAGAGAAGGTGGGTGCAATTTAAATAATTACAGCTGACAGACAGAGGCATCCATGCCGTCATTTAAAGCCTTGCTGAATATTCAGAGGTATGTAACCTTCAAAGCAATCAATATTATTATTCTATCTACCGCATAATTGATTAGCGGTGAATACGGACCAAAAAACTGTCATGACATTTGACTTGCACCATCCCGGTGAAAGTGCACTGTTCTTGTGTTGGTATTCTACTTTTCTGAATCATGGTGTTATGTGGCTCTGTGTGTTTGAACTGTGCATGTGAGGAGAAGGTCACTGGTTCAAAACCTGTGGCTGGCATAGTGATTTCATTTCGTTGAGGATGACCCTTTGCCCCACTGGCACCAGGGACTGTCTGATCCTGCTCTTTAATCCTCACTTGTTTGTCACATTGGGAACAATACCTGTTAAATAAATAAATGTACACAGTGTAAAGCAAGCAACTTCAAGAACCTTCTGTGATTGAAAATGCCAAAAATGAAGTTCTTATTGGGAATTTGAGAAGTAGCCGTGATGCAGCTTGAAGCTTCTCAGAAATACCTATTGTGAATAAATCATAACAAACAGTGAATCCATCTTCTCCTTCCATCTGTCAGTGGTATATGCTGGTCAGGGCAGAAGGTGTCCTGTAACTCATCCCAGGTGGCATAAGGCAGGGTTGCACTCTGGATGGGATGCCTGTCATTTACATTTACATTTACATTTATAGCATTTGGCAGACGCTCTTAGCCAGAGCGACTTACATAAGTGCTTTAAGACTTCACAGTGAATTTCCTCCCGATACTAGCTCAATAAAACCAAGACTATGTATACCATTGACAATACTCTGTCAACTACAGGGTACACAGCAAATTATTATCAAACTAAGAAATATCACATTGCATTTTGTTCATTTATCAGATGATTCTATCCGGAATGAAGTACAATTACTGGAGTAATTAGAGGCTGAGAGCTTTGTTCAGGGGCTCAATGGTAAAATCACTGCTGACTGTAGGACTTAAACCTGCAACCTTCCAATTACAGACATAGCATTCTGAACCACCAAAATATCACCTGAAGTTCCCTCCAATGCGCTTGCTTTTCTCCTCTCTCTTACATTTTGGATATCACTTGGATTAAGACATGAAATCAACAAAGCAAGATATGTTGGTTAACTAGTTAACTTGGGTTTAAGGTATCCCAGTTTATGTTTGTTCACTTACATTTAGCCCAGACTGCCTTAACTTTGACAAGTTATCTTGCCAAAATACACAACAATGCCCTCTCCCTTAAAGAGAATTAAGACTGAGTTATACATTTGCACTGTTTAATTAGTCAGACATATATATAATAATAAAAAAAAAACCCTCACTAAAAATATCAAAGATTCTTCTTGTGTGCTTGATTAGCAGAACTTTTGCTAATGCGTAATGCTCTTTGAAGGAAGGCACATGGAAATTAGGTTTGTGACAAGGACATGTCAGCATTTTGGAGTGGGAGTGGCTAAAAAGCTGCCAGTCACATGATACAATAGTAAAATGGCAGTTCTATAACATAGTCTGACACACTTCAGTAACACTATGAGTAGGCAACATGTCTAAGAGTACATCATGTTTCTCAGAGGAGCCGTGTTTTTGTTCCAGCACGCATGAGTAGGAGTAGAACTGACAGGCCCGTATTTTTTATTTATGTCACTTGTAGGAGTGACACAGCAAGCAAAGTTGGCTAACTTGTTCCACCGAGCAGCTCATTTAAAATCCAGTTCCGCATTTTTTTTGGTAACTGGTTAAAACTGTCATAATGATAAAATTCAGACTTGAGAAACAAATCCAGGATTCTCGAAAAAGTCTCATGCTAGTTTTTGATGTTCTTTTTAAATTGTGGTATCAAACCAACATTTATGTTATCCATTGGTCATCTGGTTTTAGATGCTCATGGGAGTTACTTGCACAAAAATATTCTGAGGGCAGCATCAAAAATGATTGGTTGAGACAGAGAACCAATCAGATTATTGGGGTGGGGTGGGTGGGTCCAAGCAACTAGAGGAGGTGGGTCAAACCAATCAGATGTCTTGGTCCCACTTCCTCTAGTTGCTTGGACCCACCTCCTCTACAATACCATTATGGTTATTTTTCTGAACCAATAATTTTTCATCCTGCCCTCAGAACATTTTTGTGTAAGTAAAACTCCCATGAGCGTTTTAGATCACTGTTGCCAGCAGACCCCAAAGTTTAATCCCTGAAAGCCGTGTTATGTGGTCTACATCATTCCCATTTAGGTGGCCATTTTGTTCATCAAGGTGACATCACTTCCTCCTGTCATTGTTTCACAGTCGGTAAAGCTAGGGTAATTCCCTAAGGTAATTCAAATTGCAGTCATTTCTGATAGGCACAGATTTCAAGCCTTTCCACGCCGCAATAACGGAACGCTTCAGTAGTTTTTCTTCAAATAAAAAGCCAAATTGGGACACATGCAAGGTTTGAAGAGGCTTCTTAAATTGAAGTAGTGAGCCTAATTAAAATTCATCACAGTTTATTCACCTCTGGAATCAATGAAAACATGCAGTGAGCGACGCATAAGTCTCACTTCCCAGACACGTTGCATTAAATCGAATGCAGGAGCATGTTTGCAAAAAAAAAAGTACTTTAGTTTGTAAAGCAGGCACGTAATCTCCTTCCAAACTTATGTTCAGACACTTGGATCTTCAGCTCAATTCTCTCCACACGCCTCCGATAAAGAACTACCGGCTCTCTCCATCGTTAAGTCATTTTGCTCACCACAGTGATCCTGCTACATTACCGTGAATTAGCAGCAAATTACACCCCCCCCCACGGAAAGAGTACATTTTCCTATCAACCTTTTGCCTGCCCCTGGAAGATTAGCGGGAGCTGGCAAAGGTTTGCACTGTTGTCACAGCGGCACTTAAAAATTTACTTGGTACGCTCCGTTCGCACTGCAGCCACAGTACCAAGTTGAGATGGTATGCCCTGGTCGCTAACCCCCCCTGTCCTTAGTTCATATGAATAGATATGAAGCTTCAGACCAGGAGCAGCTCCAATCCCTGCAGCACTGAAGTTCACCCAGGGACCCGCTTTGAGGTGGCCGACCAGAGATGGCTCCTTGAAATGAAACTCAAACTCCGTGTCCAGCTGTGCCCACCTCCCCCACTGATCCCTCCTGGGTCCTCCTCTGCCACCCCCCACAGTTTTGTTCTGACATATCTGGGAGCTCGGAAGGGGGCTGGGGGTTCTTTGAGGGAGGCCAGGTGCCTTCTTATATCTGGGGAAGGTGTTGCTGACAGGGAGCCCTTTGGTTAATAATAAGCGAGGCCTCATAAGAATTCCCGAATCGCCTCGGCGCGCCTTTGTAGTTTACTTTGACGGCGGCTCCTGTGTCCTCATGTTTGTGCATCCGAGGAAGCGCCATAGATCTGTTGCCATGTGCAACTGTTGATACGGTGAAGCTGTATAAAAATTCCGGAATGGAACTCTGCATGCCAATGCCTTCCCTTGCTATACAAATACTTTCGTACCGATATACACCAGCAGCGTGGCACCACTGGGGCGAGCGACTGCTACTAGCTAATCTATTAAGAGTGCTGAAGGGCTTAGCTAGCATGGAGCACAGAACAATAAAGTATGACAAATAAAGACATGCACAGTTTAGCATTTTGTTTCAAAAGATATGATTGAGATGCAATAAAGTGTAGTTTATTACCTATCAGTAATCTAACAGGAGCACTTTCCTTTGAGGCATTCCTAAGGCACCTGTAATCATCTCTGTCTTATTCTCTTCATTAATCTCACAGCCTACTCCCCTTTCATCTTTAACCATAGGTGTCCACTCCCCTTACAACATCTTCAAACATCTAAATCTATAATCAGATTATTACTGCTGTTCCCATTACATGACTATCTCTCTATGTCAGAGTCAGGTAAACTATATTATAATAATGCTAGGATTTTTTTCCCCCCAACTGTTAGTTTAAATGTTTTTGCTGAAATAACCGTGTTCGGAAATAATCCCAATTAGTCTCAAATGGCTTAGTTGTGGATTCGGGCCCCTTACCGTTTTGGTTAATAATGAACGACGTCTCTGCTCTCTGTGGGTGTTTTTAATTCATATGTGGATATGAGGCTGTGTTTTTTTTATTTCCAGAGGAAAAAAAGAGTCATTGTATCATGATTAAAAAGAGATATCTGTATCACCTAAAGACGATGTTTGGAATACATCACAAAAAAATCACTATGTTTAGAGGATCTTGTATGAGAAGGCAGGAATAAGATAAGAGTTAACATATTAAAACAAATTTCCAGCTATTCTTTTTTTAAAGACTGAACATGATGTGTGTGGAGGGTGTAATTCATCACTGCATAGTGAAATAAACAGGAGAAATGAGCTAAAAATAAGTGCGCAAACCTGCAGAGCACGACCTGAAGACAGCTCTGCAGCCCCGCCACATCCTCTACACCAACAACTGCCCTCCTGCTGCCGTGACCCCCCCACCACCTCTGTGTTAATCAGCTCCCTGTGGGGTTCAAATGGGGCCGCCCTATCTCTTCTCCATTCATCACTTCCTTTACACTGTAATCTGGGGCATTTGTTAGCCACATCCTGCACATTTTAGGATTACCTTTCAAGAGTTGACCATTTATTCTGGGGCGATTCTGCGATTTTTTTTTAAGGTGGGGGTCTTAAGAGGTACATAATTCATCCAGGGAAGCCAACCATATTATTAACCAATGATATGCTTTGAATTGGTGGGTGACAGGGGAGGGAGCACTGTGGAGGCCAATCAGCTTTCAGCTGTGGCCCCAGTGGCCTCACCCCCCCTACACTACAGCCATGCTGGCATGTTTCTGGAAGGGACCCGTTTCATCCTCGTCAGTACAGAACAATCAGGCATTTGTCCAATCAGGTGCTGGTTTTTGTAGGGTTATGGATCCAGCCCCCGCAGAACCCACACAAGCACCCGCTACATACTCGACCTTGGGATACCCTCCCTCTGTCCCCTGCCTTATTCTCTGATTACTCCTATCATTTCGACCCAAATGCCATATGTGTTCTGGATGGGCGGATTTAAGTAGTACAACACAGTAATAAACAATAACAATAAATAATAACAGTAAACTGTGACAGTGCACAGAATGCCAGAGAATGTGCTGAACTGAACTGTGTAGTAGATAAATGGACATTAAATACGAAGATGTACTTCAATGATCCTGGGGGGGGATTCTGGTGCATGTAGCAGCATTGTGGAACACAGACAAACATCGAAATAGTGAAGACAAGGTGCACATACGTCACACATAATGCAACCAAGTAATGGTAGTGCAAACAGACTTAAAATATTGTGAAAAACGTAATATTGTGACACTTTAAATAAATATTTAAGGGTAAGAATAATATATAGCATTAAACTGTAAAATATAGAAATAATATTGCAGGGAAAGATGTCAGTGAATGTACAGTGAATGAATGAATGTTATGTGAACGGGACACGTGCCCAAGCAGCTCAGATCTACCCCCAGATCGAACTCCCCAGACAAGCTGTAAGTTCTTCTCTTTCCTACCGTAAGACTGGTATGGGCAGACGTCCAACCTCCGAAAATCTAAAACTCATTTCAGGGAGCAGCCCCCCTTCCGAAAAAAAAGGAAAAGCTGAGGATATACCAGAATATGATTTCCAGAAGATCATGGATCATCTGATGACTCAGGAAGAAGAAAACTGATTTCTGGGTGAGGTGGGATTTCTGGTTTCAGGTCACCGAGTAATGAGATCATCCGACGTGACCTTCAATCTCTCTGAAGATCAAGCGGCTCTTCCTTCCTCACAGTGTCATGTGGGTGCCTTACGGGATAACGTTAAGGAGGAACCTTCTGCCCCGGGAGACGGGTTTCATTTTGGATTGTTAAAGATATCCGGAATTACCCCATGCTTGCGGGTAGGCTAATGTTCATAGCCCAACGTAGCTCACTTGAGATGTGAGGGGCAAGATCGGTTTACGGTGTGGCAGGAAAACTCTATACCACACTTTGATTTTTGAAGACAAACTCTGCCACATCCTATGGGTGTACCAGATGTGCTTCTTTGTCAAGCGCCATGATAACATGGTAAGAAAGAACGGCGTTGCAAATTATCTTGCTTAATACAGCAGAATGTTGACACTCCTCAGATGCATGATGGGAAACCTATTGTTGCTTTTTTTTACTTCCTGCTGGTGACAGCCAAACAGCATCCTTGCCCAGTTCCTTATTCGATAATGGCACCCAATTGAAGAATATCCTGGCACCCTGAGCCTATTAAAGACCATTTACTCATCTGAGATGAATCATGTGACCGGCACCCTATTCCCGCGCATGGAATGGGTTGTGATGGTCACAGCAAATCTCTCCGGCTCTGCTACCACTATAAGCCAATGTCCAGTGGCTGGATTATTAATGACCTTGTTTTTTTTTTCTTTGCTCTAGAAGCTAAATTGCTACCTGAAGGTGCCTTTTCAGCTCAAAATGACGGGTGTAGCTGAAACGAGCCTTTTTTTTTTTCTCGTTTTGTATGTGGGCACAACACTGTCCAATAAAAAACACAAAATTGGAAAGTATCACCACAATCTGGGGAGGAAGAGCAATCTACTATTATTTGTGGACTGAGAACTTACTGAACTTGGAATGTTTTTTGTACAAAAACACACCAGAGGCATGTTAATTAACAATACATCTATCTTCCATGACTGCCTACCCCATTCAAGGTCATGATGAACCTGAGGCTTACTGCTGAAATCGCAGGCATGAGGCAGGGGACAATATGGTGCGGGTGCCAGTTTCTTGTTTCACAGACTCTGACATTTAATGACACCACATCACCCCCTTAAATGTTTTTGGGCTGTAGGAATTACCTAAAACACCCGGAAGAGGAAACAGCGGGACTTCTCCATGTCAAAATCCATGCACACATACACACACCCAGGATGGACCATCAAACTCCAGATCCTGAAGCTGTTAGACCTCTGTGATGCCTGCTGATCCCACATGTCACCTTACAAATAAATTATATATTAATTTTTAACCGCATTAAAGGTTAAATAATAAACGACGCATATGGGAATAAACCGAGGGAATATTCTAGTGCTGATCACGTAAGACTGAATTCGGAAGGAGAATATTAAGGTTCGATCTGACTGTTCTGCAGCGTTCAGCATGTTTAAATGATACTGAAAATATTTCATGCTAAACATTTCCCAGTATCGGAAGATAACTGTCCCTTGCCACCTGGCAAATGTGATAAAGACTTGAGCGGTTGCCAATGGAGCGAGCAGAAAATGAACCTGTTATTCAATTACAAATGCGCATGGAAGCTTCATTTGTCGAGTCACATCTGCCATCCTGGCCGCAGTTACGCAACAGCCTCTGATCATTTTAAATAGCAAAAAAATCATTTAAAAAAATCATATGAAAAACGCAATGCAGAACTCTCTAAATGAGGTCACTGGGATCACAATGTAGTAATGAGTGCCGTACTCATCATAAAGCAAATATATACCATATTATACTTTAAATTAGTGTCCCATTTCGACTAGAACGGTTGCCTCACATCTCAGGAGAACAAGGTTTGAGTCTCCGCTCTTGTGGTACATGGTGGACTGTACATGTTCTCCCAGTGTCATTTTCTCGGTTTTCTGGTTTCCACCTACAATCCAAAAACAAAAGATTAACTGGAGTTGCCAAATAGTCTGTGTGAATCCTGGGCTACTCGCTTAGCCTTTTGCCAATAGCTTCCAGTATAGGCAGCATAGCACTAATGGGCATGGAAGATGGGTGGATGAAATTCTGCACGCAGATCTTTAGCTCACACTAAAAATAATACATTTTCGATGAGATGTTTTCTTCAGAAGGCACTTTTTTTAGTCTTGTACGACAGAATATCATTGTAATTAAGTATTGTAATTAAATCACTCTCTCAAAAGCCGATATGAATAGTTTGGCCCCAAAAAGATTAATCTGAAAGCCATGCATGCAGGAAATATCTGTGCCCTGATCCGTCGCTGTCAAACTTGTCATCCAAATGCAAACCAGCTAAATTTAGATGTGCATTGACTTTTGAGGTTTCTGGCTCCCACTTTTTTGTTTGTCTTTCATCGTTATTGGTGTTGTTACTGCTTTTGGAAAAGTCATATTGGAAGAAGGCATATTCCTAAATTAATAAGAAACAGGTTTTCAAGATTTCAGAACTGAGTTCCCTTGCATCCCGTGGGGAAATCGACCCACTGCCCGATGTCGGTTTGGGGCCTGGGGATTGTTTTTTATCATAAGATTCTACAGCCCTAAAAAGCCATTTGTCAGCTGATGTAATTCAAAAAACACCAGAGGATGTGGTGATGCTAGTCATTGATTTGAAAATTGCACAGTTCATTAATGAAAATGTATGTGCATCTATTGATTCGAGTTCATTTATACCTGGGGAAAAGCATTGCTCATTGCAGACAATTAAAATCATTTGAACCATACTGCAAGCATAGCTGTTTTGCCTCAAAAAATAATGGTGCCAATTAAACCATAGATAAGCCGACAAGAGTCCGTATCTTCAGTTCCAGCAGTTTATCTGTGAGAAAATGAAATAAAAATTAAGGATAGAAATTGCACCTCTCCCCATTGTTTGATTTGCACAGGCGAGTTGTGCGGGGCTCATGTATTAGAAGGATGCTGACGACTAAATCAAAATGCTGCACTGTAGAGATTTTTTTAGTTAGAGTCAAAGAGCAACCTCATCCCATTTTTACATTGATACTTCACTTATTAATGTGAAATCTTCAAATTTTCATTTCTTTCTCCTTGTCATATTCTCCTTTTTAATTTTTCCTCAGTGTCTCTCTGCTTTATTTTTAATTAAAAATGAAACTGACAAGGTTATGTCCTCTTGTGTTAAGTAACTCTTCAAAGTAAACGGTTCACTTTCACAATATGTGGTCGCATAATTAAATATTCAGAAGGCCAAGTGTCTTCCAACCTGCGTCGTGAACTCAGAGAGACTGTCTGTCTGATACTAACAGCATTCGTTTAAGTTATTCCGTTATACAACATTAAACGGAAACTACTGCAAAAACGCTTATGTGTATGTAAACTGATCTAATGGTGTCCGCCATCTGCAATTTCCATGCCGACCTTCGAAAAGAGTATAGAATATATAAAATTTTGCCCCTAAGACATTATACCTACAGGGTAATGTATCACAAAATTCTAGTGATCTCCATTCAGCATAATCTTTGCAGTTAACCAAAAACTATATACTGCAATCAGTACAAAACAAAACAAAATTTCTATTCCAGAGTGCATTTTGTTCTCAGGTTATTTTACTAAATGTTTTATTTAATACTAATTTTGTTCTCTATTATTTTATGAATATTGTATTACGATAAATTAAAGATTGTTTTTTTAATTCATTTCCAAAATGTTGAACTGCAGTTCACATGAGTTTCCCATATTAATGCAGATTGTGTGAAAATGTGGCGTGCAGATGTCCCAGCACAGCTAGGACATACAGATTTACAAAAAAATTAAACGACCACAGCAAAATTTTCAGTTTCACTCATTTCTCAGTTTATGGTTGTGCGTCTGTGAATTACATAAATATATATATTTTTTGCAAACTGTAGCCTGGCTCTTCCCTGTTTCTCATTAATTAAGGGCTGCTTCACTGCTTTACGGGGCTTCAGTCCTGCTTGTAGGAGCCTGATATGAACTTGTCCCAGCCATGAACGTACACCACTTAATGTTTCAAATTCTTTTTGAAGGTCACTTGAGGTCATCCTCTGACTCATGAGGCACTGCTGGATAACTTGACAGTCATCTCTGGCATTAGAAAGTTGCCTCTGCCCTCTACCTGGTTGTTGGCAGTGTCTCCTGCTTCACCTTGTACTTGTGTACCGCTGTCTTCGAAACTTTCAGCCTGGAAGCAGCCTGCCTCGAGGTGTAGCCTTCTGCCAGCAGAACCAGGATTAAACCAGGATTTAAAAATGGAGATCGAGTGGTCTCTTAATTTTTTCTGTATGTGTGAGGTAATTTCATATATTGGTGCAAGATTACAGTTATCCGATAATGTCAGTAATCTCATTGTGTGCGTTTCTTAATAATAGTCAGTGTGTAATTAATAACCCAAAAGTAGGGCTGAAAGGGGTTCCACTGCACAGTCCAGACTTCTGCAGCTGAGCAAAAGTAAACGCATTGCGGACGTGTCCACACCACACCTTTGCAAAAGAGTAATTGTAAGAATAACTGTAAAATGCTTATTTTGTGGGTTTGTCTTTGGCTGATGCAGACCACAGAACTAATACTCATCTCCCGCCTTGGTACTCAATCATGCTTAAGAACCTCTAACAGCTAAATCACCAGCCGGCTCTCTCGGGCGCTGATCCGTTTCGCGTAGCTCATTTGTGGAGGAAATGTGAGGAATCCGGTGCTCGGTCCAACACACGGCAAGACAGATCTGAGGAGAAAGAAATCTAAATGGATTAGGCGCTTTTAGTATCTGCAGGACTAATTAGGAAATGAAGGCTTATTCATTGCACATTCTGTTTGTAACTGCGTTTTTAAGTTCCGGTCCAATAAACTATTTAGAGTGATTGAGAGGTGATTAAAAACATCTCATTTTTTTTACACGAATCTTAACAGAGGAAAGTGGTTCCTGAAACTACCATTCAAGTACATTTTCAAACGTGCTTTCCTGGTTTTACATACCTTCCCTAGCCCCATAAAATTAGATCAGCTTCGCAATCACAGTCCTCTTGCTTTGCTTGGCTGAGCTCATTCCTGAGTTGCTCCCTGACGCCCTTGTTGCCAAGTCAAGGTGGCCTCGCCATGGCGACCATGCCTACCCGGCTACCCATTGTCTTCTAAATTGGAAGCCCAACACTGTACGTCTTTGCGGGGCCCCAGGCAGCATGGTTGGAGGCGTACCTGGAACAGGCAGTCCTGAGCCTTGAGCTGATGGCTGTCGACGGATCCCACTCTGATAGAAATACCCACTTGAGAGTAACAAATATGTATTTGTCTGGGGGCTGGAAGCCATTGCCAGTGATCGTGGGATTTTTGACTGGGGCGATTTTAGGCTTTGTTGGGAGGTGGTGCATAGCAGGGTCATAATAAATAAAGGGGGGCCATTCTTATCCTTAGCCAATGATATGTTTTGAATGGGTGATTGACAGGGGATAGGACACTCCAGTGGCCAATCGGTTTTCACTGTTCCTATAGCCCTGCCCCCTGAATATGCCCCTGTGTTTTTGAAATGGGAAATGTTTGGCTTAAACTAAATGGACCAGGGATATTCAAATTAGCTTTAATGCTATGCTACAGCTGACTTTGCTCCCCCGGTTACCACCTCATACTTTGGCAGTACTTTCTTTTGACCTCCTGACCCAGTGAGTAACAAACACTGTAACGGGTTTCTCAAGCTATTCCTGCTAGATCGGTGCCAAACATCTGTGTACACTCCAAAGAAACAAGCTCCTTTTGGAAGATTAGAGAAAAATGTCGATTAGCTTGGTACCCAGCTATTGACCGCTACCCTTGTGATTCAATAAACCTTTGATCACTATGTGTTACACTCTATCACACACAGCTTTCATTAATAACTTTATTGTCAGAGGAACAAAACTGGAGTCAAAGGCATGGAGAAGCCTTTGAATTCTGACGTGAGACTTGACATTGTAAAAAAAACAATATTAAGCATTCATGGATTGCCATTTTTTCTGGTTAACTTTTGATGTGAAAATTGAGTTTTTCTTTTAGCTTTTAGGACAGGTAAAGTCTGATTTACATTTTATATATTTAGCAAACACTGTTCACGAAAATGACATATTTTGAGAGAATGCATGGTCAGACGGTCGCTGGACCAACTGGGGCTTCGGGGGGTTTCTCAGGGATCCAACAGTAATGCCACTCTGCTGACCCTGGGACTTGAGCCAACAACCTTCCGATTATGGGCACAGTGTCCTGACGCTCTGAGCCACAAACCGCCCACACTGTAAAGCAATCACTTTTCTAATGATTCGGATCTGGACTTCAGTATGGCTCTAGCTGAGGCAGACACTCGCTCAAGCACTTTGGATTTTTCACCCGTGACATTTCTCAGAACTTGTGTATCTCTGCAATCCGTCAGTCCGGCAGCTTAGAGCCCGAAGGGCCCAGTGACGCCTCACAGAATGGCAAGGGGACAATTAGCACTCGTGTCGACTCGGGGGGGGGGGGGGGCGGGGCGCAGCACACATTAGCACACAAGAGGGCGTTATGA
>JABFEB020000104.1:18188142-18210386 GCA_019775895.2 Stomatorhinus ivindoensis | reverse complement strand
CCCCCCCCCCCCCCCCCCCCCCCCCCCCCCCCCCCCCCCCCCCCCCCCCCCCCCCCCCCCCCCCCCCCCGCAGCACACATTAGCACACAAGAGGGCTTTATGACTCTCCCATCTTTGTGAAACACGCGAGTGACCGCTGGTGGCAACTGCTGGCATTTGGGTCTGTGTGACAGGATGCTGTGTGGGGGTGGGGGTCACAGGGTCAGCGAACCCTTAACTGCACCATTGACATCACTCAGCAGCGTGGGATGCCAGCAGGGTGGCGACACAAGGCCAAGAAACTCTGACTGCATGAGGGGGACTGATCAACATGCAGACCCTGGAATCTGTCCACGTGCAGTGATGGCCGATAGACCCTGACATGTTTACCCTCCACTGCAAATTTCAGCCAGCTCTACTATTCCCGCCATGCTTTTTGATCTAACGCGCACCTACCCACGTCTGACAAAGCACACTTGTCGGAAGACTGCGGACACATCAAAATGCACCTGATTTCTGCAGCGTTTACCGGATCCGCGCTAAAAGCTGGCATGATCGTATAATATACATAGCGTGACGGGAGGCGGAAGACGACATCACTGTGGCATATATGATAGGCACCCCCCACCCCCCCGACGCCGCGTGAAAGCGAAGTTCTGTCTCGTTAAAAAACAGAAGAAAATTCTTCTGGCTTTGAGAACGACGAGCCGTAACAAGGAGTGAGCTGTTTCCCCTAGCGTTTTTTTTTGCTTTTTTTTTTGCGATTTCCCGGACAACAGCAGTGCCACAGAGAAGCCTCGCCCGGGGAGTGCATGGGCCTATAATGAATCTGACAGTGTGCCCCCCCACATCCCCCAGACACCCCCCGCTAATTATGGCTTTCATGTCAAGAGGGGCTGACATGCCTGTGTGGGTGCGTGCTTCGTACAATGATTCTTTATCTTGGGGCCGTCGCTCTGCAATGCTCCATCCACCCACCTGGTACCAGCTTCCCATAAAGCCGACCACAGAGGCATCTGACTGCCTCACTGCCTCCATTATTGTCCCTCGGAACACCGGTGAATAACAGCGATTCAGACTGATTGCAGATGTTTAAAATAAATGGGTCAAATCTCGCCCGTCTCCCTTAATTAACGCCGTCGCACTGGATCTGTCGGGCGGATTATCAGCAAGTCACAGAGAGGCACTGAGACTTGGTGGCACGCCGGATAATTGGCAGCACTGTCGCTCCATCATCTTTTCATTCCAGAGCTGTCTGTGCGTTCTCTTCTGCAGAACCCGGAGCTGCCGGAGTCCGAGCAGACAGCGACCCCGTGGGTACCCTGGGTTACATGTAGCTGGTCGGCAGCCATTTTCCACAAGAGGCCCCTTGCAGGGACTTCAGGCCAATTACATGGCCAGCATATTTTAATGAACATGAGCGCTTGTGTGCTGTGTGTGGAGGTGTTCTGAGGGTCTTACCTCAGACCCTTTGTGTAAAATGTGCGTGACTTAAGATTCCAGACAGAGAACACAATTTAAAATTAAGACATTCAATGTTTATTTAGAGATGTGACCAGGGGATAAATGGTTTGACTGCCAACACAGTGGATATATTTTTACAGTGTTTATTGTACTGTGGTACTGACAAAATGTACAAAAAATAGCAGAGGGTATTGCTCTGATAGACCGACATCTGATTGACTGGTGTGCTGCCTTGTACTTTCTGGTCCAGGTTTGCTGTGACCTTGTATTGGATGGATGGATAGATGGACAGATGGATGGATGGATGGATGGATGAATGGATGGATGGAATGCAGTTTATACAGAAGTCTCCAAGCAATCACCCCGTTTCAACCCAGTGCCCTAATTTGCAAACATGAATGAGAAGGAGCACTGGGTATAAACAATATTTTAATAATTCAATAATTCCCATGCAAAATCATTCCACAAATACAGGCAATTAAAGTAAAACTCAACAATTAACCCTAACATTCTACTAAATTTCACAGTCTGTTAATTATTCATCACATGCATACTGTTAAATAGACATTTAATTGATTGCCTTTTTAATAAACAAAGAACATTTTCAGACCCCTATCTGTAACAAATAGTCAAGTGCCAGGCTCCCTGCATTGGTGTAGACTACATTACCCAGCAGCACTCTGTGTTCTCAGCACCACTTCCTGCTGAGTCAATTGTCTGCTGGCATTTTCAATACATTAGTTTCACAACATAGTTAATGTCTGCACCAATTTCCTAATAATAACCTGCTTTCCCAATCAATTAATTCACTCTACTTTTGCAATGTAAGTTCTGATGTTTTCTTGTATTTATGTTTCACTTAAAATGTTTATTTTGCTTGATTGTCACACAAAGGTCCTTGTCGTACATGGCTATTGAGATATTTCCCAAGATTTCTTTTGGCTTCTATGTGTACAGTACATTTCTTCAATGAAACTGCAAAATTGTAAGGCTGCTCTCAAAAATGTTGTGTTTTCAGGAAACCTTGGGAGATGCTACCTGGATCCATCCTGAAATTTCACGCAGAAACCCAGTCATTTTCACAGCAGCAGGATGGACCTTGAGGAGGTCTGTCCATTTTCAGTAACTGTTTATGCTGTACAGGAGTTGCTTCGAACCGGGAGCCAATCCCAGGAAGCACCAGGACCGGGCGGCATCCCAAACGCGATGCCAGTCCACCACAGGCCACAAATATTACAGGCAATTTAGAGAAACATACCAATTCACCTAAAAGGCATGATTTTCAGGCTGTGGGAGGAAGCAGAGAACCTGGAAGATCCCCAGACGACCTCGACGAAAATGTGACGCCCAGACGCAGAGTCTAAAGATAGGTGGTTAAAGAAAACCCAGGCCCCCTTTTCCTAAATAAACAGTGCACTAGATGGGTGATAACAAGGTCCTAATGACATTCATCTTTTATTAAATTACTATTGATCACGATGTAGAGTGATCCCTTAGACTCCAACCGGGATAAGTGGTAGGATGATGAATGGATGGATGGATGGATGGATGGATGTTGAGTGATTTACAAGCACTGATATCCTTTCTCTTAGAGGATTATTTAGTCGTTCGGCCGACAGACTAATCCAGTGAGTCACGGGTTGCTCATTAGTCTCCTGCCTTCCCTCATGGGCTGCGTGGTGCTTGAAAATAGCGTCTAAATGCTACAACCTTTCCTCACTGCATTAGTCTCAGTTCAGTGACGTGTAAGCGCTACGTGATGCATTGTTATTTTACAACAGGTAAACAACAAAAAAGAAAAAAAACACCATAAAATAAAATTCTTAAGCTCATGAAAGTGCAGACGGTCATTAATGACATACGGAAGAGTTTTTATCGTCCTGGATGTGTATCACTCAGTGTCACTGTCACTTTAAATGTTTTTAATTATTATTTGTCATCTGATAAGAGCCTTTTCCTCATTCTGTTCTCTAACGATATGAGTCATTAATGCTATTAAATAAGACCTTCTCAGTTGTGTTCATTGAAACTTCAGTTTGCGGCTGGCCTGCTTTGTTATGACTTATTATACTCTGCTCAAAGAATCCGGGACGTCTTTGAACCCAGCTGATCTTCGACATTTAAATGAGCTCGTAATGGTGCTTCTGTGCAGCAAGACTGTAATGCAACTGGCAAAATAAGCAAATTAAAAACAAAATAAAGCTTCACATCGCTGGTTACTGGTGATAAATTAACAAGGCTGTCGATTAAACTTCCGCACGTTTCACACGGTGTGCGTAGCACCTAAGGTATCACATTGATATTGAGTTACTCCGCTGACCTTCACAGCCAACTAAACCCATAGCTATCAGCTGTATACACTTCCAAAGCATTATTTCATCATCAGTTTCTGGATGTTTAAAACAAATAAGCAATATAAAATACATTGATTTATGAAATGCTTGTCATTTCTAATAATTCTTGATAGGTGATGGTGCACTGTGGGGGAATGATTCTGATTTTTAAAAAACATGCAGTCAGGCTAATTGGCGTCTTTGAATTGCCTATAGTGTGTGTATGTGGGTGCCCTACGATGGACTGGCATCATGGTTAGAGTATATACCAGCCTTCTGTCCTATACTGCATGTGACAGGCTCCAGCCCCTCCCAAAATTCTCACCAGGATAATCAGTTGGGCAGGTTGATGTAATGGGGGCAGATGGTCCCGTGGTCGGCAGTGTGGTTTCACTGTAAGGACCTTGAGCAAGGCCCTTAACCCCAATTGCTCCAGGCACCGTCTGACCCTGCTTTCTCAACTGTATGTTTGGATAGAAGATTTTTTTAGATAAATAAATGTATTTCAATGAATTTATTTCAAACAAATTATATCTGAGTTGATCACTGCTTCTCCTGTACTCGCTTGATTTTCATTCTTGCTGTAAGGAACCACAGTTACTGCATCCATTGCATGATTCCTGCCCATGATCAGTCCTGCTAATTGCAGCACACAGCAGTATCCTCACAGCGCAGTAATACCAGCTGTAAGTACAGCAGACTTCTGTTTTGAGGAGGCCGGATCTGTACTATATTTAACTTGAAAGGTTCTGTTCACAGCATACTATCTTTAAGATGTACCTCACACCACGCGCTTTTCCAGACAGCCTTTTGCTCTTTTAGGATTTAGCAATAACAAAACGTCTGCATGCTACGATGCAGACATCGCAGGCCTGCAGCTGAAAATGGAAGTTGCAAAATGCTGCTTCAGCGCATTCCGAGAGCTCGCAGCACATGCTGTGCACGCACGGTTTGTGCAAACTTACAGTTTTAGCCCCAATGAAGCGTGTTTGTGATTTGGGCATACGGAGTCTGCACAAAGGAGTGGTTGATATGGTGGTGGTTGATATGACTTTGTGAGGGAGAAGAAGAGAAATCACATTCAGCAGTATTTCATTGCACTGAAATATAAAACAGCAGCGTAAACTGAAGTCTGCACAGAGCTCAGGTAAAGGTTTTGAAGAAAAACAAGACATAGGCATTTTCTATTAGAATCTAATAACTGCTTCAATTAGCTGATAAAAATCTCATAAATGAAATATTATATATAATTTTTTTATATTACTATATCTGTAATTCCTATCTCCATTTGATTCTTATAAAAGCAATTTAGGAGTTCATTTAATAGCTTTTTATTCTGGCTGTTAATAAATTATATCTGAATCCTTGTTACCAGTATTCCATGATTACAATGCAAACATCATGCAGTATTTACAATAAGTCCCCTAAATGACATAAACTCAGCACAATGAATTTCGCCTGTAATCTACAGTAATAACTTAGTGGACATACACAAACTTATAATTGCTTTGTCAAGTGCAAAATAAATCTTACTAGAGAAATGTAGGAAAAATTTAAAAAGAGGAACTGATTCACTTGTGTGTTCAGCCATGGCCGGCATTAGAGAAGTAGAATAGCCATTGGTGGTCAAATGGAAGTAGACCAGACCAACAGTGTTGAGTAAGGGATTAAAAACATGGGAAGAAGCCCGAATGACCCATCATCCAGCAGAAATAGACCTGCAAGTCATTACGAGGAGCTGCACACTTTGGCTAGCTCGCCGTCTGCAGGACAGCAGTGCAGTTTGGGGGAGAGCAAAAATAACATATTTGTCTCTGTTTATCATGCTGTACACATCATCTATGTCTTGAGGATCGAAGAGGTTGCTCAGGTGAATCAAGTTGTTTGATTGCCTACAGAAACTATCTTGACTGGAGAAAATACATTTAAAGTCACTCATTTCAAGTTTTACGCTTAATGTGCTTAATGTTCCCACACCCCTCATCTTCTCTGTCTCTTCTCCAGAAGTTATAGAAAGTGGGAATATTAAAGGTTCATTAACTAAGACTATGCATATGCCCAAGATTGCTACAAAGCTTCCCCTGGCTTGTAGAAGGATGCTTGATTAAATTACTGACTTGAGAAAAACATAATAGAGCGTTTTTCCAGTCAATAATCACTAACGGTTTCTTTTCTGAGGATTGATCCAGAACTTATGTTTTTCTGTAGGGTAGATAATGAAAAAGTGTAACCTCTTTTGAGTTATTGATTGAACCTTTGATATACTCTTAAGGGAATACTGGTATTTCATTCTGTGTTCTCCAATATGCTTCTGTGAGCTGTTTTTTGAGTTTAGAATTGCATCATCTTGGTGATTCCATTGCATTATTACTAATGCTTGGAGCAGGGTAGCGGCATCGTTACAGAGTGCCTTGTCTGCAGTCTGGGTCACTAGGGCTCCCCATGGATACTCTTTGTTACGATCACTGAGCACATCGCCTTGCTGCTGCATGTCTTCTGCTTATATAATATAGTTATTCGATGCATTAACATGTGAAATAACCAGTGGTGGGCACAGCTAACCGAAAGTTAGCTTTGATAACCGCTAATCTGCTAAATCAAAAGTTTAAATTGATAATGCTAAACTGATGAAATACTAAAAAATATAGCAGAAGCTAACAATAACCGCTAACCTTTATCATTTGAATTTAGCTTCTTTTTGATCTTTGGCTCTGAAACTCTTAAAAACCTGGAGAACTAAAATTTTAATGTGTTTAACACTGAAGTCCCATGTGATTACTAGGGGATATTTAGGACTTACCCAAGTGGCTATCATTGGATTCTGTCTCTGTAATAAATCTGTGTTGAATTTTTTTTTCCGATACTCCGTTTGCAAGATAGAAGTGCATTTGTCGGAGAAGCCCTATTTCACTACAGTGAGTTGCTTAGTGAAGCCACTTGGGGACTACAAACATGGTGCAGTTTCCACGGAACTAGGAAGGAAGGTCTCAGCTCTTTGTCAGTTGGAACCTGGAAAATACGGATCTGTATCATGAAACAAGATTTCTTGCTTAGCCAGATAACTTGTAAGATTTAAGGTAATCTAGGCTGTAAGTGACCAAAGCTAAAGACTATTTAGTCTAGGGTATCTTAAATCTGACATGTTACCTGGCGAAGCAGCTTTGTGATTCAGGCCCCTGTTCTCCGCTTAGTTCGAGGTACCTACATTCAAATGGACTTACACTAAGATTTATATTTAGCACAGACTACCTAAAATCTGACAGGTTATCGACCTTGTGTTTAAACAGTTAGCCAACAGTGTGACAGAGACTGTTGCAGACACCCACACAACAGACGAATATGCATGATGATAGGGTTTACAAACATTTTGACTTCTAAACTTTATTTACTTTACCTGCGAAAAAAGATCTACAATTAAACTTAGCAGAAGCTAATTTGTTCACTAATGGTTTTCAAAGTTAGCATAAATGCTAATATACTAACAACAAAAAAAATCAACTTTGCTTATTAGTGGTTAGTGGATTAGCGGAACCCTGCCCATCACTGAAAATGACATCAGCTTATCCGATTTCCCCTTGGCTTCATAGATGTGTGTCTTTTGTGCATTTGTGTATTTTTTCCTTACCTTAAGAAAGTTTCAAAGGATTATGTAATTCAGAATATAGCAGATGATGTTTGTGTAATGGATTTACCACTGGATCCTGAATTAGTCAAAAACTTTTTGCGTCTCCCATGCTTATTTAGCATAAAGGTCCCAGTTCCGGAACTTCTGTGGGAAGCGCCTATTCACTCTTTCGTTCCTCAAAAACAGACCCCCCTGTGTCATTTGGCGACTTGTTTATGACAGCATATTTTTGGGTGCACGCTAGGCCACGTTTTTTAAAACATAAATGTTTACAATTTATAACTTAAATAGAAACACATATGACATAGAATAGTATAAATTTTTGCACTGAAATATGATTCATGTTGTATTCAATTTGTTACAAAATCAGATTTTTCACATTCGCATTGTGCTGAGGAAACTTTTTTCTGGAGCTATAAAGGAAACAGAAACATGATAAGCGACAGAAGCCTAAAAATCTATTTAGAACATCCTTGTAGCATTTTGAACGGCTCTGAAATCGCGGCCGCGCTCAGATCTATTTTGAGGCGCCGTTCCCGTCTTTGTGATTTTTCCCGCTGTCAATCAGAGCCGTCAGTTTTAGTAGCCTATTAATCATCCTGGCGTCCCTTCAAATTTAAGCCAGCGCTCCTCTCACTGATGAATTATAAATATATGTTCTTCTTGAAATGACATCCAGGTTTAATTTATGAATATACCCAACTTGCTCAGGCCCTGGAGGAGACCGCCAGTGTTTACCCACTGCTGGGAAGGCCCATTTCCTCATCTGAGGTATGTTTCACACTGGTTGAGTAGCCTGAGTGTTTCTGCTGTCTGGCATACAACCCCATCACAGTTACAGTAGAGCCATGATATGAAAGGAGGGACTAATGCGTGGTTTGGTCGACATATGAGCAGCCTGCTCCTGCTGGGTCTGAAACAGACGGATGCATATTTCTAACTGATAAGAAGCTCACAGCCCAGAAAGTGAATGTCTTTATCTGTCAGGGGGCAAGATCCCTGCCACCATACCCCTGCAGGGAGAGTAACCCCAACCTTAGGAAAGGGAGATCTCAGCTTCTAGATAAAAATGAGGTCACTGTGACAAAGCTGAGACTTAGTGCGTTTCTTCACATTTAATCAGATTTCATCCCATTTTCCCATGACAGATTGCCTTTGAAAATCCCATAGACTTCTCAGCTGGATCTAAAAAATAGATCTCTACCAGATCTTCAATAAATTAAATGTTATCCCCTCTCCGAGTGTCTCAGGACATCTGGAAATGAGATTATTGTAAGATCTCAAGGCTTGTTGCTTTTTTTTAGCAATTCTTATTTTGAATTTCCCTTTTTAAACTGTGTTTTTGTTGACTTGTTTTAGGAGAAATAACTCAGGCAACAATTGTCCTTTACTGTGTTTAAAATCAGATGCAATGTTCTGTGTTTTTTTGTGTTTAACAGAATTAAAAGAAGTGATTTGAGTAATAATGTTAATTTCTCTGTAGGTTTCTAAAGAGTTGTAGCTGGCAGTTCCTGTCATTGGTGGGGCTGTGTATTTTATGCATTTTACTGGAAACTGTCATTAGCTGAACATCTGAGTGAAATCACACAATTCTCTTAAGGACTGCATAACCTGCCCTTTTTGTAGCTCACTACCAGGACAATGCTCTGCCTAGGTGACGGACTGGTCACATTCCACATGCTCTGGGACCAGGGGCTGACTCCCAGAACAGCCACAGCCCTGTAAGAGCTGCTCCCATAACAGAGTGTTCCAAAGCATATGGGCGATTCCAGATGTTCATCCATTCAGGGGCAGTTCAAAGATCTTCTAAGGTAAGGGGCATAAGAGGGAGCATAATTCATAGAGAGGCCAACCTTATCATTAGCCAATGATATGTTTTGAGTCAGTAAGTGGCAGGTGAGGGGGTACTCCAGGGCCAATCAGCTTTCAGCTGCGGGCAGTCGCTTATAACCCCTCCCCATACACACCCCAGCATCAATACATCAGATTTTCATAGTAACATTCACCATCGGGGACAGTCCTGGAGAACAAAGGGTATAGGGTAGGGTACAATCTGGGCATCACAGACAGCTCCCACACCGATTATTACTCCCATTGACCTGGTTCAGCTGAACCTTCTGAATGTAGCAGATGCAGGGATAAGCTGTAAGAGATGGTGGTTCATAAATGTCTGCATAACCCTAATATTAAAAGGTCATATAGTGGATACACAAATCAGCACAGTCAAAGAGATAGATAGATATATAGATAGATAGATGAGAAACTGCAGCTTTACAGTAACACAATAAATACAATAGATAATACAATAAGACAACAATAAACAGTAACTAACAGTAACAGTCAAGGAAGCTATTCCTTGGAATTCTGCAGTAATGGATTTAACATGAAAGTTGTGATTCGCAGCAAACCCACATTTTGCTTTTTGTCTTTCATCTTTCCCCTATTTTTCTGTTTTCTGTAACTGGGTTCTACTGTTTGATCAGTCGTCGTAGCGTGAATGCCGGTGTGCGATGTCCGTGCCGTGGCAGCAGAGAGAGCATGTACACATTACACAGAAAACGTGCCAGCAGAGTCCAGCCGCCCACAAAGGTAAAACTGACCGGTCGTCAGAAAGCAGGTCAGCATCTCCCCTTAGGAGTAAACATCCAGCAATTGGGTTATCCCCCCTCCTCTGCGCTCAGAAGATTTGTGAACCCGTCTCAGTTACTCCGCTGCAGGGGCAGATGCCAAATCACACAGCAAATTATCTGGGGGGGGTGGCGGCGACAAGGCAAGGATGTGTCACATGGGTCCGGCGTATGTACAGAAACCACTTACTGTTTGTTTATCGCTAATACTCTGTTTCCTTTTTAAGAGGGAGCAGAACCTACAATGTCAAGGACTGGGTCAGCTCTCGCTAGCGGGGTAGTAAATTGGAATAATAAACAGAATTTCACTTTGTATCCGAGGCATCAAAAATAACAGCAGGTACACCAGGAGTCAGCAGCAGCTTTCTGAGGTTCTAGATTAAGCAGTAGGCCGGCCTTTTCTGTGGATGAATGACCTTGAATCCATTTTATAACACATATTGTCATTTTAGCTAAATATCTCACAGAACTGCATGCTCAGAACGGCAAGATCGAGAAACTGCAAGTTACTGTTCGTGTTCGTTTTGTGCTGGAGTAACGCACGTTAGACTCATCACTCCACTTAAATATGATTTTGTGAATGACAATCAGCTGTTCCTTAATTTTAATGGTAATTGGGTTTAGTATTAATCTAAAATATTGGGCTATTAAATTTTCTTCTAATATTATTCCCTGCCACAGGGGACACAAGAAAAAGATAAATTACACTCCTTGCTCATGAAGAACATTTAAATTGTTTATTAAACACGTCAACATCTGCCCAGAAAAGAGTCCCATCTCCCCCCCCCAACCCCACCCCCTTTAAACACTGAACCCAGTTGGCTGGAATATCTCATGTTTCTTCCCCACACAATGTCAACACTCCAGTGTTGCGTAAGAGTGGAATATCACTGCTAGTCTCTGCTGGAGCGCCAGACTAATTATGGAGACGGCGTAACCTCATAATGTGTTCCGATAATCCTATTGTAGGGACTGCGGCGAGATCCTGGAGAATATCATTAAAACAGTTGTCGAGGAAACAGGTTGAGAAAAAGTCAAGACCCTCATTATGTAATAAGGAAGCATTCCCTGCTTTAATGTGCTTCCCCAGCCATTCAGTCCCAACTTCTTTAAACCATTTGAGGCCGTTTTTAATGGCACAGTTATTGATTTATTTATCTCAGTAAAAAAGGATTTCAGCCAGGATTTAGGATTTCAATTAAGTCCGACCGTGAGGCTTCAGTCTCTCCTTACTAACGATCAGAGGGTATTCATTAAGAATTTATTTCAGCCTTTGTTAATATATTACCTACAGCACAAAAAGCGAAATATTGTTTTGGACTGGAAAAACCAGATGTATGCTCAAAGCAGAGCTATTTTTTATGCATTCTGATTAAGCTGAAGTGGGATTTTATCCAGTTTATTCCTGTTACATTTGGCAAGGCCTTATTTTGCTGGCTTGTCTATGACTTATGTGACAGTGGCCTGCAGGAGATCGGGACGGTATGTTATTACACGGAATTCCACCCGGCTGGCGAATAGAAAGGGTCAAAGGGTCCACAGGGCTGTTATGTCTGCGGTTGTTCCTCTTCTGTTGGTCAAAGGGGTCATTTTTCCTTGTGAGAGATGAGCAGATAATGGGACGGGAATCTGTGCCGTGAAGGCGTACCGTTAACCCTTCAGACAGACCTGCAAGCAAGTCCTTGGCAAGAATCCCGGGGTATCTGTAACCAAACATCAGCCATCACTTCCTGCTGTTCACACTCCTCTGACAGACAGCGCTTCCTGCCTAGCCCTTTGCATACAGTACTTGCATGTAGGATTTGATATTCCCTGCAGTGCATTTAGGGATCGATGTGTCGGTTTAAAGCTGAGCCTTGGGGTAGCAGTAAGCTTCTCTCTGCTGTGCCTGTTTTGAAGTTGAACTTAAGAGGAACCCGAATCAGTTCAGGTCAGAGAATCAATGTAAAGGGCAGCACATGTAAATTTGTTAATCTCATCTTCATTTATTTGGTCTCCAGCACATTTTCTTTGTTCATGCTCTTGGCGGATTCTCACTGGGTAGAGTCTTTAAAGCCTAGCTATGCCTTTCTTTTGCGCTTATGATGCGGTCCACTCTCTCAAACTGGACATCTTCTGTTCATTGTCCTATTCTTTGTAAAAGGTAGATGCAGCAGTGCTTGAAAATCCCATTAGGATGGCTGCTTCTAACACGTCGGAGCCATCACATCCAGCACCAACAATCATACCATTTTTAAAATCACTTTGATCACAGCTTAGCTTTTTAATGCATCGCCAAACTGTACCTGGCTAATTGACCCCGTCTGCATGCCGCCTGCATGTCTTCGGCTACAACTGCAATGTGAGGGGCTGTTCAGAGGACTAGCCTGTGACCCTAACTGCATGCCGCCTGCATGTCTTCAGCTACAGCTGCAGCTTTTTGTAGCAGATTGTTGTTTTTTTTATATATGGGTTGTTGTAACAGGAGTTCAGTAATTGTGTCGTCCACTGACGTCCATCTTGCCTGGTTTAGTGGAGTTTTATCATGCAGATTTATAGTTGTAGTCCTTGGCTGCAGGCTGATTCCAGTCTATAAGTATCTACAGGTTCAAAACAATAAAGGCTATTCGCCAAGCCGGCTCACATGGCATCACGTGAAGCTGAGATTGCAATTATCTGAGAGACTTTCATTATCTGTAATTGAGGTTCCCTCATTTCCCCTCAAGTATGTGCATCACTGAAAAGACAAACCAACAAGTGAAATACTTCAAAAACTATAGACACCACAGTATGCGAATAATGAGGTATCAGTGCATTAATGAGCATGGACTATACTGATTCTTATATGTCACCATGGAGAATGTTTTTGAAAGTGTGCTTTGGTCACATGTCCATTTAAAGAACCCTTTAAAGCGAAATCAGCTGACCCTGATAAACAGATTCAGAGGCACCATGATAAGTGGAGATTCAATGGCTCTTGAATGTCATGATGAACACTGAGCCATGGCATACCAACCCTTTGCATGATGGGAATTTCTGGCACGAAAATCACAAAACCTAGAGCATTGGCATTCAAATCCAAAGGCAATCATCCTGATGACTGGTCTACCCTAAAGTCGTTTGTCTGTGACTAACGTTATTTTATATAGCTTGCACTCATACATATATATTCACACATACACTTAATTGCCAAAAGTATTGGGACACCTGCCTTTACACATACATGAACTCTAATGACATCCCATTCTTTATACATAGGTTTCAATATGTAGTTGAACCACCCTTTGAGAGATAGCAGCTTCAACTCTTCTGGGAAGGCTGTCCACAAGGTTTAGGAGTGTGTTTATGGGAATTTTTGACCATTCATCCAGAAGAGCATTTGTGAAGTCAGGCACTGATGTTGGACGAGAAGGCCTGGCTTGCAGTCTCCGCTCTAATTCATCCCAAAGGTGTTCTATCAGGTTGTGGTCGGGGCTCAGTGCAAGCCATGCAAGTTCCTCCACACTAGACTCGCTCATCCATGTCCTTATGGACCTTGCTTTGTGGACTGCTGTGCAGTCATATTGGAACAGGAAGGGGCCATCTCCAAACTGATCACACAGATGGGATCATGAAATTGTCCAAAATGGTCTTGAATGCTGCAGCATTAAGAGTTCCTTTCACTGGAACTAAGGGGCCAAGCCCAACCCCTGATAAACAACCCCACAGCATAATCCCCCCTCCACCAAACTTTACACTTGGCACAATGTAGTCAGGCAAGTACCGTTCTCCTGGCAACCGCCAAACCCAGACTCTGCTTAGAGTCCAGTGGCAGCGTGCTTCATACCACTGCATCCGACACGCTGCATTGCACTTGGTGCAGCTGCTCGGCCATGGAAAACCATCCCATGAAGTTCCCTTTGCACTATTCTTGAGCTAATTTAAAGGCCACACGAAGATTGGAGGTCTGTAGCTATTGACTCTGCAGAGAGTTGGCGACTTCTGCACACTGCGCCTCAGCATGCATCGTCCCCGCTCTGTGATTTTACATGGCCTCCCACTTCGTGGCTGAGTTACTGTTCCCAGTTGCTTCCACTTCGTTATAGTACCGCTAACAATTGACCATTGAATATTTAGTAGTGAAGAAATTTCACGAATGGACCTATTGCACGTGTGACATCCTATCACGGTACCACGCTTCAATTCACTGAGCTCCTGATAGTGACCCATTCTTTACAAGATGCTTGTAGAAGCAGTCTATATGCCTAGGTGCGTGATTTTATACACATGTGGCAATGGAAATGATTGGAACACCTGAATTCAATGATTTGGAGGGGTGTCCCAATACTTTTGGAAAATATGCATCCATTCTGGTCATGGTGAATATTGTACAGGAACAAACTTGCAATATGAGTCACTCTCCTAAAAACAGGTTAATAGAACATAAACAGAAACAGGCTAAGGTCTGTATCTTTAACATGCATGTTTCTTATCTTGTTAACTATCCAACTTCCTACAGCTTATCCAGCATAACGTTTCCTAATCCAGTCCTTGGGGACCCACAGCCGGCCCACATTTTTGCTCCCTCCAAGCTCCCTGCCAGGCAGTCCACGTTTCTGCTCCCTCTCAGCTGGAATGGAGCAAAAATGTGGACTCACTGTGGGTCCCCGAGGCTGGGGTCACCCCGGATGGGATGCCCGTCCGTCGCAGGGCACACACACACACACACACACACACACACACACACAGTCGTACCCTACAGGCAATTTACAGGAATGAATACCTGTAAAGCATGCAAACACTGCTATGTTCTTACACTTATAGCTGATTCATTGCTTTCATTTTTAAGTACATTTCCCCCAGTTCTGGGCACCCTGGATTTATGACACATCAATACTGTAAGATATATCTGAGCTTTCTCTAGAAGAGAATAACACATTCTGTATGACAATGGCATGACTTGACACCAAGGTTATTCTCAAACTTAGACATTCTCCTGATGTAAAGTGGAACATCTCGGCTCATAGTCACAGGGAATCCAGTCTTTGATTTATTAAATTACTTTATATTGTGTTTATGGCTTCTGGCAATGCATTCTGCTAATGGGAAGCATATTTGTTTGGCCATCGAAAGCAAAACTGAGAGCCATTTGCACTATCCTAAAACAATAGTGGTTTCCATTCACCACACCACTGTCAGCTTGACCTTGCAGCAACGAAGACGTCACATCTGCATGGATCGTTCATCCTCATTCTCGCTCTGCTCTCTCTATATGATTCAAAACACACTTTCTGCATTGATGGTCTTTTTATTGCTGTTCACTGTACATTGGATCCAATTCATTATATCTCAGTCTGCACTGGGGTAAAAAATGAGAAACAAAATCACTCCAGTTTGTCCATAATTATTCGATACTGTATTTCTGTAAGTCTAGATTTGAATTGGTTGAAATCTCCGGTTTAAAATAAATGGTAAGCGGCACGGAGTTGAGCAGGATATGCTTGAATACATAAATCAATAGAGCATTTCTTTATAATATATTGTATGCATCTATGTCTGTATTGATGGCGAGTTTTTCTCTGAGCCCAACCTGTTATACCGTACTAACAAATTAGCATTCACGACAGATAAATATTTCATACTGTATGTTTACCCTCTAAATTACATAGTCATTCATTTTTGGTAAAACAAACAAACAAACAAAAACATTCTTTTTTAGTTTTTTTGTACATTCATATTTCTCAATCCAAATGTAAATGATACCCTGCGGAGTGCCACAATGTTGCCTGTGTAATTGTGCGATTGTTTATTCTTATTGTCCCATTTCTTGGAATTAGACCTTATTTTAAACAGAATCTCATGCAGCAGGGGGCTGTGAAATGTGCCATTTCAGTAAAAGACGAGTCTGTCGGACTTGATTCACAGATGTGAAGCCAAAAGTGAAAACAAAACATTGGTGTCTTACATTGCATTTAATTAGGAAAATCATCAATCTTCTTACTGCTTCCCCTGCTCGGGTTCACAGGCGACATAAGGCACGAAGCTGGGGTACATCCTGCACTGGACGCTTGTCAATCACAGGGAACGTTATCGCACTGGTGGCTCTATGCAGAATAAGCGGCTGCCTAGTGCACCTGAATTACCTGTGTTGCAGAGGAAGTGAAATGATCATCAATTTTCTTGATAGGGGGCTTCCCAAGGATAGCTTTGCCTAGTGCCCCAGGCTGCCCTGCACTAGTCCATTAAGAGATGCTGATTAGTCTAACTGCATGTCAGTGGATCACAGGAAGTGACCAACATTATCCCGGGAGGACACGCACACTGCACACAACCCCAGAGGTGTCACCAGAGATTCCTGTAACTCTTTAAACTCAGCTGGATGCTTGAAACAAAGTCTTGGTCTGTACTTTTACTTTGTGGGCAGTGGTGGCTTAATGGTTAGGGAAGTGCCCTCATAATTGAAAGATTGCACCACTGAGGTACCCTGAGCAAGGTACCGCCCCCAAGCGCTGAATTAGCTGCCCCCTGCTGTCACATATGGGTTAAACGCAGAGAACACATTTCGTCGTAGTGCGCTGTGTGTTATGGTGTGTCAACAACGACAATTAATCACTAAAAATTAAATATTCTGGACCTGAATTACCCACCTTATAAAAGACACACTGGACAAAAGATGACCTAGGTCCAGTTTACAGCGTTCCAGATTTCTGCTAGTTCACAGTGATCCCCTCTTTTCTTCCTTCCTAAATATAATGCCTGGTGACTAAAACCCGCCTCCAAATGCTTCAGCCTTCGCCCCCCACCCCCCTTTTTATGAAGACATTTTTCTGCTTCATGAACGTACAGTTAGTTGTATTTTCTACCCCATTAATTACCAAAGACTCCTGATTTTACCGTCTGCTGTCTTTCCTGTCTAATAAGGCTGATAAAAACATCGGCCCATTAATTAGCCGTGCACCGTACTCGCCGAAGCCTTTCTCTCTGCCGTAGCTAGATTATATTAAGTGGGTCACTGAATGTAATTATCTCAAAAAGGAAGGGGAATGTGCCTTAAATGTTAATTTGTAATAAATGTTTTTATGTAAATACATATGCTATTGTGCCGTAGACGTGCTCCCGTGGTTCAAACCGTGATGCTTTGCGGCTGACAGGATTGCAAATTGTAGCATTTAGAAATGTGCTGAGGAAGAGGAAGGCGGTTAACGAGGGTGGCAGGGTGGCTCTGCTGTCGCTTCACACCTCCCACCCCGGCTCCATGTGTGTATGTTCTCTCTGTGCCGCGTGGGAGGGCCCTGCGTACTCCAGTTCCTTCATGCAGTCAGGTGAAGCGGAGTCTATCAGTTGCCCATGGATTGGTGTACTAGTATAACACCCAGGGGTGTCAGGGCCGGGGCCACAGGGACACTGGCCGGAGCTGAAAGCTGACTGCTCCCCACAGGTGCCCCTCCTTTGTCACTCACTGATTCAGAACATATCAGCGGCTAATCATAAAGCTTCTTTGTAAGAATTATGGTCCCTTAAAGAAAGAGTATAATTGCCCCAAGAGGGTGTTTCCTAGCCTTGTGCCCTACGCTGCCCAGGAAGGGCTCCAGGCTCCCCAGCAACCTTGCACTGCAGAAGCAGCAGGGAGATCGCTGGTATATAAGACAGGAGACTTGCTGGGCAAAGATACAGACTGTGAGTCAGTTTCTCTGAGAGTTCCTCCTGCTGTAGACTGTAAGGGCTCGACCTGAATCGCTCCAATACAAGCGATATAAAAATCCCAAAGAGCTCCTTTGGGGCGATGTGCGGCTCAGCAGGTTAGGTCTCTCTGTCTGTAATTGGAAGGTGGTGAGTTTGAATCCCCTTAAGCAAGGCCCATAACCACCCCCCACCACCACCACCCAATCATTTCTATTTATATATGAGTGTGTGTCTCAAAAAAACAAGAATTCCAGTCTACTTGTGCAAGTGATGGATAAGGCTTCATTTCAAACTGCTGTTATCGTTGTGTTACCATCGGTTTCCAGGGAAGCAGGAGAAGGGAGCTACTAGAAAACGGTCTATTTGGGGTAAACATGTAACGTTAATGACAGACCTGGGCAAACAGACTTAAACACGGACTAATATACACAGGACTACAAGCTGGAAATGCAACACAACAGGTAAACGGAAGGATGAGGGCGGTTCAAGCAGGGTGTGACACGTTGTTGCGGTCAAGAATAGCACTTTTACACAAGCCTTCCCCTTTAATCTGTTTGCAATTACACACAAGCAAGTGGAATTTTGTATCCGGCTATAAGAATTCCGCCGAGTGTATTCCATTTTCACCACTGTGAATATGCTCCATGACTGGATTATGCCGGATATGCCTGCAGTGCGCAGCTCCGGGTGAATCCGCCGGTGCTAAATGTCGCAGGACAGCGTGGTTCTGAGTCCGCACTCTGTGTGAAACACGCCTACCAGAGAGCCGTCTGCAGTTGGCGACAGGATTTCTGCTCATTACGGACCCTCTGCGTATTCAATAGCCTCGTCATTAAATTACCGGGTCGGGGGACTAAGATCTCATCACAAAGTCACGTTGAGCTGCTTTGGGATCTGGAGTTAATGAAGAGGCGACGAACTGGAGGGCAACACCGCATAGAGATGTGTGAAGTACAGTCCTTAAACAAATTTATGCACACGCAAAGAACTGTTTCCAAAACGGGATTAAGCCAACCCGTGTAATAGCATTATATCTGAGATTTAAACCTGAGGCTATCAAAACTTATCCTGCATTTGATTGTTTCTCTTTCTCGCAAAAAGGGAGGGAAATTTTAATAGGTTGATCTCCACAGGGAGACTTGGTCTAAATTCGAAAGCATACTAGGTGCGTGGTCCCTTTAAGATATAACCAACCTTTACATCCCACATTATTGTTTGAAAACGAAAGTGGTGCCGAAGTGGAGTCCAGTTTTGTTGTTAATTTTCTGTGCTCTGGTTTAAGATTTTTTTATTAAGTAATTATAAAATGATTCCTTGCAAGTGGTCTTTTATTATAATACATTATTATTTTAATTATAGTGAATTTGGTGATTTCTGCCGATGAAAGCTTACCCCCAGAGCTAAAAGTGGCTTGCTGCACACCTGTTTTTCTTGACCTTAGTCTTAGGGGATAGAGGTACATGCAGTGTTTCACTTCAGTCTAATGCACTCGACTGAACAAATTATTACCCTAATTGAACTCATTTAGCCTTCTCTCTCAGTTCAGGAGCTTGTTAGAGGTTTAAAGGGCATCAGTAAGCTTGAACATTCAATGGCCCGCGGAGTTCTTAACTCAATAACGTCACTGGAATTGGACAGCAACAATCTATAAAAGGCCGGGGCTGTCTGCCTGGACTGAGCATGGGTTAGGTAGCACTGTTCTACATCGGCCTCTACACACCTTTATCTTGCTGATCTTTGAAGTGCTGTGGGATGCTTAGATCGACAGCAATGTCCACTGACTTTGGTTCACCAGTAAAAACAATTAAGTAGAAAACACACTGCATTCTGTTTAGATGTCGTTCTAGAATAAGAATAATTGCATTGTCCAGATTCATTTTCTTGGGACATTGGGTGGTTTTTGTATATCTCACCTTGCTCTCCATCCGTGTGTGTGTGTGTGTGTGTGTGTCTGTATGGGTGGCTAGGGTTAAAGGCCCGCCAGAGATGTAATTACACAGCCAGCCGTGCACCTCATACCCACAAGCCCAGCTTTCTCGTCACACGGAGCTTGTTATGCCTTCTTGCAAATGAGCCAAGGTGACATTTCTGCTTTGCTGGACCCTGCGAGGGAACCGTGACCCACAAACCGGGCTGCAGGGGGTGAGCAGAATCTCGAGGATTTGCAGGACCGGACACACTGAGACTTAAATTTCTAGCCTGGTGACACTGGACATCACAAGGGTTTGGTGAATCGCAGCGAGTTTATATTACGAATTAGTGATGATAAATAGGTATGGCATTAAACAAAAGAGTGTGGTAATCTTTGAAAGAATTCATTTCATTGTATGTTTGCAGAATGACAACAAAGCTGACTGACTTTAATTTGAAATAGTCAACATAATGTCAGTAATCGTTTGAGGGTATCAAAGTTACAGTTACAGTAGTCTGATAGTTTTTATCTTAAACCAGCAAATGATGGTTAAAAAAAATCCATTCATCCATCATCAATAATGAGACATCCAGAACAGGGTCATTGAACCAGGGGTGCATACAGGGAGTATTGTGGGGCAACAGGAGTATTGATCCCAGCTGAAAGCTGATTGGTCCCAAGGGTGCCTGCTCCCCATCACTCATCGATTCAAAGCATGTCATTGGCTCATGGTAAGGCTGGCCACTATTATAATCCCACCATAAAAATCCTAGAATCTGCCCTGCTGTGCGCCTGGACGGAACCTCAAGAACCACTTGGCACAAGGCAGGGGATGCTCTGGATTTGATTTCTGTGTGTGAAATAAATACAGAAAAATCTGAAATTATAAATGAAAATCGATTAAACTGAGCATGACTGAGTAGCACTCACTGACCATTGAGGGCAGAATTTTGTGGCATTCTCTGTCTCTGATCAGAGGCATAGAGCTACACCATACCACAGCATCACATCAAAACATCACACCAAAACACCACAACATCACACCATAATATCACACCACACCCCAACATTACACCACAACACTACAGCACTACACCACAACATCACGCCAAAACACCACAGCACATCACACCACACCTCAACATCACACCAAAACACCACACCATGACAACACAACAACATCACACCACATTACATCACAACATCACACCACAGCATATTGCAACATCTCTTATTTTCATCCTGGTATTTGGTTTCTGGCCAAAATCTTGTGTAGATGAAATACTGATTTATGTTCATTTAAAGTTATTCACCAAACTAAATCTCTGCCTATAAACAATATAAACAAATACAATTTTAATAAAGAACACTTTTGTCCATTGCTGTAAAACATGTAAATCCCACTATTATATATTATAGATTTATGCCATTGCTGGGCAACATAATGAATTTGTCCTCAGTATATCTGTGAATCTCTTCAGCCAGTGTGAATGAAATTGCATTCTGGTTATAACTACACTTTGCTGTGCAAACCCATGGATACCTCGGCCTGGAGATGTTTTAGAATAAATAAATTAGTAAGGCAGCCCGCTGGAGTACAATTAAGGTACAATTTATAGCACAAAGATGGAATTTGGCCTGGTCCCGCTGTTCCTCACACATACGGTGAACATTAATTTGATAGTGGGCGTCAGACCAGACTCATTTGATAAACGGTTCGATAACCACTGGTGCCCCACATCAGAACCCCTAGCTTCCAGCTTACCCACAATACACCGCTCCCGGTCACTCCGGAGGACCAGTGCCCGAAATGAAAACAGGCCCGTGCTGATTGCGCTCCTTCCGCTTGGCAACACCCGAATCAGCATTACTGGCAAGGCCTTGTGGACAATTTGCATAATTCTAATCATTGTTATCTTGGACGATGCATTCAAGTTTTGTTGGTTAGATAATGTCCGCTGGCGTGGGCCTGCTTGGGCGCGCGGGGCTTGGCAGCGGCGTCTCTCTCCTTTGGTTAGTTTAAACACAAGGGAGGGTTTACCGAATGCAGAGAAAGCAGGTAGCGGATACACAAGTTAATTACTTGCTGCTTGTGTTGACGCAGCTGTTGAGTCCTTCTAAGTGACCTTCTGTGATCGCGGCCTCAACTATTTTTTCCCCCCAGAAAGTTCAGGGAAGATAAGCCACGCTTTCTGTTTCTTTTATTTTTTTTAACAGCCAGTATTCGTTCTTTATAATGTCCCCCCACGGATGTGTCGTGGTTTATCACGTTCCTGTAATCAAACGTTTTTTTTTGGGAAGGAAGGCTAGCTCCGGCGGACGCGTGGAGCGGGCAGATGGAGGAGTGGACAGAAGACAGTGCCAGATATTGGCCCCTCGGCGTACGCGTGAGTTGCAGGTGAGATACATCGTGGGTGTGCAGGGCAGGGGTGGGTGGACGTGCATTGTATAGAGCCTTATGTGGATTCTTCCTTGTCGTTGCTGACATTTCAAGTTTACCCCGTGTGCCAGAATACCAATAAGAAACTGGCACGGGTCCGTATGTCCTGCAGCAAGCGAATGGTACGCGAAATAGTCAGAATAAATCTGCTTGCCCTTTAGCATGCGTCCAGCTGAGTTTTTGATAACTGGTTTCTCTGCGCTGCAGAATATGATGGGGGGAC
>JABFEB020000104.1:18143592-18162559 GCA_019775895.2 Stomatorhinus ivindoensis | reverse complement strand
TATTTCCTGTCTGCATCGGCAGATGGTCACCACTATGCTGATCTCGGATCAGAGGAGTCACAGAATCTGAACAGCCTCAAGCTAAGGGGATGAGTTCAAATTCTCTTAACGCAAAGGAAGAGGTGGACCAGTTTCTCTCTACAGAACACCTGGAGAATACCTGTATTAAAGTAGGCCATGGAGCAGAACCTGAGACACATAAATACATTTGCTTAAGGCGGAAAATTAATTCTGTGAATTCTGTGGAGCTAGTTCAAAAGTCATTAAGGCTCACAGGAAGTTTTAATAGTAAAAGTAAAGAATATCGATTCATCAGTTCATGAATTACATTAAAGTCTTCAGGCCCCCTGTGACCCTGGACAAGATAAGTGGTTAGAGGATGGATTAATGCTTGGATGAATTACATTAATAATAACATGTTCAATCGGTTGTAAATAGCTAATCTCAATAAACCTAGAACAATTAAGTAATATATTGATACATATCAGAAGGGACTAATAAACCGTATGTGATGTAGAAAATGCATCCTTTTCTTTTTATTTAGTAGAAATGGGCTTCATATTTATAAAAACCTTTCTCTTGTGGTGTTTAATAGATACATTATCTCAGCCTTTCAGAATTGCTCAGTCAAGCTCAGTTATATAATGATCCATGTGAACCGCATCAAGAGCAGGTTAGACCTGGCCTGTTTTTCCAACAGGATGTGAGTGTGTGTGTATGTTTGTGTGTGTGTGTGTGTGTTTCTCGCTGGGGAAGTGCATTCTGGACCCTGTTTTGGGGCAGAATGCTGGCTCACAGGGGAAGGGGCCTTATGCTTAAGGGTGTGAGGTCAGAACCGGGCACTGCTGGTCAACTGCTGGTCAACGTCCTTGGAGACCCGGCTGTTTGTGACTTGCGGCAAGGTACTTATTTGGAATAGTTCTGCCGGCTTTATAAATACATTCATAAAAATACATACATAAATACAGTATTTGCAGCCTGTGCAGTTCGCTCTATGTAGAAGTATAAAATAAGTAATACTAATTCATTTATCCACCAATTCCCCATGCTGCTTAGTTAGTACTGGGTAGTGGTGGACAACAGTATTCTTCTTAGTTTTAATAATAATAATAATAATGATGATGATGATGATGATGATGATGATGATAACAATGATGAAGTCAGTTGGTGTGTGTTAGTACTTTTGAGAACCTCCTGCAGAGTTCAGTCCAGTGTTCATGTTGCCATGCAGAGTGTGTTGAGATGCCTATAAAATGTCTCACAGGATGACGAGATGTGCAGTGTCAGATAAACTCCCTTTGGGTAGCTACAGTAGCTACTTCTGTCGGCAGTCGCTGATGGCTTTCTGTGCCCACCCCCTCTCCAATTTCCCTTACAACTTCACGGGCCACAAAGGCGCAGTGCCGCTTTAAGTTTGCCACTTCACATTAAAGGCTGGGAGGAAAGCAGAGAGACTCCTTTCCACCAAAAAAGGGAATATATATATATATATATATATATATATCTGTCGCCTTCTTGTTCATGAGCAATAACTAATTTGCTGCAAGATGAAGAGCATGTAAGATATATATATATATATATATATATGTATATATATATGTATATATATATATATATATAATATATTTTTTGGGATAAACGTGAATTGACTCAGCAGTGAGGATGCTGTGAAACTTCTAAAAATACGTTACGAGAGGAGCGTATCAACAGAGCATTGTGGGAAATCGCTGCTGAATACACAATGTTTCATACCTTCCTGGGGCCTGTAGGACGAGCTGCTTTCACTGGCACTTGAATAATATGACCTCTGCCCTCTCTGACCCCGGCACTGCTCCCCCACACATCCTCGTGACAAGAAGCGAGGGGCTCAGACAGTGATGGTTCATCTGCACTCTGAGATATTTCTTCATGCGCACCATGTAGGAGATACACATTGCTAAGCGTGGGGAATGCTAGAGAAAGGCTAGCACAGTGGCCTCACACCTTGAGGGTCTGAGGTCCGAATCCCATCCGGGGTGTGTGTGTCTTCTCACTGTTTCTGCCAGATACCATGGTTTCTTCACCATGGTCCAGAAACTGGTGTCTCTATGTTGAAGCGTGAATACGTGCCCATGGATGAACTGGCATCCCATTCAGGATGTTCTCTGCATTGAGCTGCTGCTTCCCGGGATATGGTCCAGGCTTACCGCCAGCTCTTGATCAGATTGTGGAAGAGCGGTGATGGAACACGAACAGATGAAGGTCCAGAGAAGATGATCATGTTGATCTTATTCCTGAGATTCTTCGAATGGAAATAATCGAAGTCCTCTTGAAGTTTCTACAGTGATGTCTTTCTTTAAAACCCGATAAAACTCTCCCTGAGAATTTTCCAGCAGACTGCGGGATTGGCATCGCGGCCACGATGTCCGCTGCCTCATGCTCTGGGGTTCCTGGGATGGACTCCAGGCTCAGTGTGACCCCTGTACTGGATATGGATGGATGGACTCCGCAAGAAGACACTACCTAATCTGACATCCGTCTCATTTCGCCGACGCACAGGAGGAAATGTGTTCAGGCTCCGTTAACGCATGCTAAATCGACGCAGGCCGTTCGTCAGGAAGCGGTGGGTTACATACCACGTGTCCAAGATGGGTGCGGGGAAGGCGGCTCGTGCGAAAGCACAGAAAGCCCGCTCAGTAACGACGGAATTTATCGAAGTGCTGCTTGTGATGGAGGATTCTGTGGATGCTGGGACAGCTAATAGTTAAACCAAAGAGCAGCGAGTGTTTCAGTGTTCCAGTGTAAATAACCAGAGTGAGAAAGGGAAACAGAAAGGGAACCAGCCGGGGGTCTGCTCTTCACGTCCTGACTGATATGCACTCTGTGGCCATTTTATTAGGTGCATCTCATATTCAGGGGGGGTGGTACAGTAGTTAGCACTCTTGCCTCACACCTTTTGGACGAGAGTTTGAGTCTCAGCCATGGGTGTGGAGCTTCCTCCAGGTACTCCGGTGAATGTGTTTGTGTGCACTGATCTGCAGGCCCCCCCACTACCCGGCAAGGGACACACTGGTACAGGAAATGGATAGATGGATGGACAGATGTCATATTGAGCAAAATGGACAATTAAGTGGCCACAAATGAACACATACAGGGTCAAGAGATTCAATTATTGTCGAGATAAGCATCAGAACACCTCAGACACGTAGTATAATTATAGGAGTCAGACATGGTGGCTACAGCATCTAAGAAACGGCCATCCTCCTGGGATTTTCACGTGATGCAGGGTGTAGACTTCACTGAAAAAGGTGCAATAAACAAGCAAAAAAGAAAAGAACGTTCCGTCAGAGTTATGTTGCTGGAGACACCTTGTTAATGAGGGAGGTCAGAGGGTGGATTGTCTGACTCGTTAAAACTAACGGGAAGGCCACAAGTGCAAAAATAACCACTCAGTGCTACAGTGTAGAAAAGCTTCTCTGAAGACACAGCATTTCAGTCTTTGAATTGAGATACTGGTCCTTCCTGGTACCTAATAAAGTGGCCACTCAGTGTATATTCAATGTTTCCTTGAAATGTACTTTTGGTTTCCCAGCTATTCCATAAAGATACATCAGATTACTTCTACATGGATTTGAAATTGAATTATTCTAAAACTGTACAACCACTCAATTAAATTACCACTGGTATTGAGCATAATGTAGTCAAACCAGCAAAACACAAATTGAGCTAAGGTAGTACCACAACCTGCTTACAGCCCAACCCCATTAAAAGTAATTGCAAATCAAATGGTTTTAAGACTGATTTATAGATGAGAGAGAGGAGCACAGACGAGAAAGGTTTGTTAGAGGATTGCGACATAACAAAGTGCTTGAGCTTTACCTTTGGTCACCTTATGTGCCAGACTTGGAGAAAGATGGGTTAAGATCGATCATCAATCAGGACAGGGCTGGAAAGAGACGCAGAGTAACGAGGGAAAGAAATAACAGAAGCACGGCTTGAAAGATGAAGGCGCGGTGCGTGGATCTCCGCGGGCATCGCGTCTCGACAGCTGCTCATAGTGTCATCGCCGTCCCAGCTACTGCATTATACCTCAATTTGCCTAATTACTGTAAAGCTAGCAATTAACTTGATTTACCTTCGAACACCTTAACGAAGCATTAATGACCATTTTTTGGGTGTTGTGTGGCAACAATAAAGTGTGTTCATATACATAGCGCATATTAACTAAAACTCAATAGGTTTACTTAAACTGCGATGAATAAATAGTGTAAACACAGTGTCTAATCCCGTCTGCATATTCCACATCACATCTAGTTTATATTATGTATGTAGGGGAATGACATCACTGCCTGTTTGACAAACAAGATGCCATTTTATGCATGTAAACTGATCGTAAGCAGTGCTGCTAGAAATTCTGTATTCAAACACCTACGTTGATACTGAACAATAGGAAATTTAAACATTATATAGCTTATAGAATTAAAATGTTTATGTCTGCATTCACTTCTATTCGCTAAGGCATAAAAGTCAGAAAATCAATGAAGCCATCAGAGTTAACTGTTAATTGTCACTAGTTATGGTTTTTACATTCTTTTTGTTATTCATTTATGGTTGCTGCTGTCACAAACTTTATGACAAATTTAATTCCAAGTGTTAAAATCCACACCAAAATAACCAGATTAGTTAGCTGATAAAATTTTTGCTCTGTGATGTCTTTGTCTTTGTGTCTGTTTTGCACTTTATGCGGCACAGTGTGTAGCGCATTGCCTAGTAACTGTGTAAATGTGTCTAATAACTGTGTAAATGTAGTATGTGAAGTAAATTGTCAATGTGTTAATGTAGTATGTGAAGTATATTGTCTAGTCAATGTGTAAATTTAGTATGTGAAGTATATTGTTTAATAAATGTGTAAATGTAGCAGCATTGGGCTTAGGAAAGTGATATTTCATCCTAGATGTATACATTTATATTGACAGGCTGACAAAAAAGATCTCTCAAGCCTTAAATCTCCTGAATCTTGAATAAAAATAAAACCAGGGGCTCTGTTATCCACTGGAAGATCTAACATGGGGAATTATGTACAAAAGCTGTCCACACAGGATTGGATCACAGGATCCTGGAAGCAGGCAGCAGGAGACGCCCTCGGACGGGATGCCAGTCCTTCGCAGAACACAAACAAATGCGCTAGGGACAGTGTCTGAACACTAGTCCACCTACACTGCATGCCTCAGGGCTGTGGGAGAGAACCAGTGCGAAATGCAGAAACACAAGGCTGAGGGCAGGAGCCTAAGCTAGGCACCTGGAAGCTGCTCTTCCCCCCTAAGCAACCTGACCACAACAGTGCCTCCCCAAACACATGAAATTAGTGTTTCCTCTCTTAATTGGTTCACGCTTTTCACTTTTCTCAAGGCTACAACAGGGAAAAGTTTTGCCGTTTAAGATTGCACTCTTAATTTCTATAGGTTGCCCACGGTCCAAAAGCACGCCATGGTAAACTGGAGTTCCCAAAATGTCCATATTTATAAATGTGTGTGTGTGTAAATAGTGTTCGTGTTCCGGGTGTGCCTCCCACGACCCTGACACGGACAAGCGGGCACAGAAAATGGATGGATGGATGGATGGATCTCTATTTTAACCACCAATAAATATATACGCCTGCAAACATAAGCTGCACAAGAGTAAAACATTGTTTAATGGAGCTTCTGTGCATTTATTCTAAATTTTATCTTTATTGGATTTGTTTTATAGCTGAGCCATATAACGAATAATAAAACGCAATGGAATCCAAGGTTAATTAGATCTCGCCGACTGCTTTTGTTTAAAGCTGCTGGGAAAGTAAGAGCTGCCTGGCTCGTTTTAAATGGCGTTTTCCAGCAGTATTGTATCACGACAATGTGGGGCTCAGCGAACGGAGCTGCCTTTTGGGTCTGGAGAGAGCCCTCAGAGTAAGAGAGGTTAAACTGCCACGCTTAGGCGCAGTATCTGCCCGAGCTGCCAGAAATAATCTGGGAGGATTTTTCTTCCCGCTCTTTGTGCGATCGGTAATCGCATATACGTCGGTAGTGATTTACACCGGCTGTCCCTGAAAGAAATGAGAAAGATTTCCCCAGTAATACAGTGAAGTCTTGAAAGCATAATGTGGGTGTTTAAATTGAGAAACTTCCGTGGTATTTCCTTGGCGTTTAACGTGTCAGCTCAAGTAGCCTCCAGAATTACAGCAACACAATTTTAAATTTAGTCTTGTACACAAAAAATAGATATATCCATATTTTACACATGATAAGTATTGTTATTAATTATAGCTGTTCAAAATTATTATTGCAATAGGAGGATTTAAACAAGGTCTTGTTTATTGATAAGTTCTGTATGAAACATTGTAACAAAGCAAATAACCTTGTAACTAGATCCGATGGTTTAACGAGGTCTCCTTAACACATTTCTGTAGCACGTTTGTGATTTGTGAAGTTTAACATTGTGATTCTTATTTACAGTAAAACCTTCCAGCAAAAAAAAATATTTCTTTGAGCCTGCACCAAGTTAGATGTTCTGTTAATTGTGTATACATCTGTAGTTCCTTTTTCAGAAACACAATGAGGTTCAGTGGCCATGTAGACACACACCTACAGGAATACTTCGATATAAGGCAACAAGAGATTTTACATTTACATTACATACAGCCTATGCTTTTATCCAAAGTAAGGTTTTAGGATGAGAAAGTGGAGTCAGGCAGTCACTGCAGCCATTGGGGATTAAAGGCCTTGCTGACGGGCCGGACTGTGAAACCGCTCCGCCAAACCTGGGATTTGAATTGGCGACGTTCCAGTCACTGGCTTCGCATCCCAACATACTGCCCCATACTGTGTGTTTTTAGCTGTAGGTAAACAGGCAGTCCCTGGGTAATGACGTCCAACTTCCCGACAGCTCGTACTTAAACTGACTGCCATAAAGCCTATTATATTAAAAAGCTGCATTAAATACGATGGTTTGTAATAACGAAGACGTTCATTACTTTGTGACGCTCATGAAAACCCTGCTCAGCTTCTGGCATTAGTTGGCTTGAAGTAGAGTACAGTACCGTACTATTTGTAGTTACTTTAATTATTGCTGTATTATTATTAATATTATTGTTGTTGTTGTGGCTACGTGTTGCATTGCTTTTGTTCCTACTTAAAGACTGACTTAGGGAAAATATCTCATTCGAAACCTGGGGACTGCTTATACTACGTATATTTAGACATGACACTATATTGTAAGATAGATCGATGACTCAGTGGATAACAGTATTACCTTCATCTCCAGTGTCTTGTGCTATCTTCACACTCCCGGGCTGTGTGTGTGTGTGGATTTTACATGTTCTCCCTGTGTTTGCATGGTATTCCTCTGGGTACTCCGGTTTCCTCCCACAGCCCAGAAACATACGATGAGTGAATCGGTGCCCAGTGATTCCTGAGATGAGCTCCAGACACACTGTCACCCTGCACTGGTTAAGCGAAACAAAAAACGGGCACATGAACTGAACTTAATATGTTATGTTAGCTCTTATACACGTATAGGCTGTATATTATATATGTGTCCTGTAATCACAGCCTAAAGGATTTTTCCAGAATGCTCTAGGAGAATCCGTAAAAGATAAAGATCCTAGCCGAGTGGCCATTTTCGAACATACTTGCCTTGGTGAAAAGATGATTTCCAGCGGCTGGGAATAATTCGCTTTAAAGCGTAACTGAGAAGGTGAAGCGCGATGAGAAAGCGGCTGTTTTTCCGCCAGCATATCACCGCGAGTGCTTCCGCCGCGGAAATGCGTCATCTGAAATGCTGCTATAGACTCTGACCTTGCTGTGGGCTCCTCTTGTTCCCGCAGCAGAATATAGCCGTGCTTATTTACGCCTTGTGACGCGGCCCCTTGCTTCGTCATTACCGGGCCCTTGAAGTGCTTTTCCGGGTTGGTGGCAGCGATGCGGTGGCCTGCCGGTCTCCTTATCCCGGGGAAAACGCGGGCGTGAGGCTTAGCTGACATCGCTCCTCCTATGAGATCGGCACTTACTGACTCATCCGTACCCCTGCTAAGGCGGGGGCTCTGTGGCAGTGAAGCAGGGCGCTGCCACCCTGTACTTTAACCTCGGTCTCTAAGCTTGCCCCAGCTTCATCATCTTCCCGACCCTCTCGGGTTGCCTGGGCGTGTAGTGGCCCCCTCCACGGGGCCCCGAGGCCGCTGTGAGGGTGATGTCATCCCTTGGATTCCAGACAAGCCTCTGATTAAATCCCTTGACAGGGAGGATGTACAGACTGTTTTTAAGCAGGATATGGGCTGTGTACCCATCTAGGCCAAATGCTTTATGCTGGATATATAATGCAGATATGACAGGAAACATATGATAGGGTATGGGTTCAGAATCCATCTAGGACAAATGCTTTATCCTGGATATATAATGCAGATATGACAGGAAACATATGATAGGATATGGGTTCAGAATACATCTAGGACAAATGCTTAATATTGGATCTTCGTTGCAGGTATGACAGAATAGAGATGACAGAATGTTCTCTCAGCATCCGTCTAACCCCAATGCTTTATAGTGGATATTTACTGCAGATATGACAGGACAGATATGATAGGATATGGGTTCTGTACCCATTTAGGCCAATCATGTTATGGTAGATATTGACAAATTGATTCTGCTAGAGGATATTTAAGTGGATCTCTTTAATAAAAATGTGAACCCTTTTCAATAAAGGTAATGGGTTTTAGGCCCAGTTACATAGGGCTTATTCACCACTGGTTGCCAGGATCTTGATTGGCGGACGAGAAAAAAATGCAGCATTATGCACAGAAAGGAAGACGACTGTTTCGCCCTTATAAATAATCACCATACGTTGTTGTTTGCGAGTCTGAACCTCCGTCGCAGTGATAATTTACTATAAAGCTAAGAGAATTGGGAAAAAACAAAAACAGAAGATGTTCATTACTCGTATGTTAAAGCAGGATGGCATGACCTCTGTGTGAAATGTGAGTAGACTACAGTTAAATGCGGTAATGGAGAAACGGCAAGGTGTTTGGTCTGAAAAGGAAAGACTTTCAAAAGACTCTCTCAGAAATCAACACGGCTGGGGCCCCCATGGAGCGCTCCCCTACCGCCCCCCCCCCCCCCCGCTTTTCTCCAAGAGCTTAACACTCCCCTGTCGCTCGTGAGGCTTTTCTGGCCCTCTGCTTGTCGGCAGGCAGGCCATCTCACAGAGGATGGTCCTCCGGTCTGCGTTTCTGTTCGGCAAACTTTCAGAGCTGCCCATGTGCGGCGATTGAGAGAGATGCCTGTTTTCGGCATGTGCGTAGGGGAAAAAAGTGATAATGGCACATGTGGCTGTGTGTGAGGCTATAATGGCACATGTGGCTGTGTGTGAGGCTATAATGGCACATGTGGATGTGTGTGAGGCTATAATGGCACATGTGGATGTGTGTGTGGCTATAATGGCACATGTGGATGTGTGTGAGGCTATAATGGCACATGTGGATGTGTGTGAGGCTATAGAACACCCCTGGGCTTGTTTTCATCTTCCTGAAGAAGCGGGGAGCATTTTAGCGGCAATCAGAAAATGGCCACTCGACAGCTCAGGCTTTTATTATTTTTCAGGCTGAGACGAGCTGTTGAATTCTCAATTGATCAGCAGCAATTTACTCTCTATCTTTGCGTTCAAATGAACTCGTAGCCTGAGCTAATTTAACTTGACGAGTTTCCCTGTGTGACACTGGCACAGTTTAAATGCAGGACCAGTAACTGTGTCTGGTGTTGGGATCCGTGTTTGTGAGGAAGCAAAATCTCACATGCCATAATCCATTTGCTGAAGAAAATTTGTGTGATGTGAAATAGATTAGATACAGTGGGATGTTTAATTTAACACAACTGCACTCAGTGCAATCAGTACTTTAAAGTGCTTTGTGGTCAGTTTGTACATTGTTACCGCCATTGCATCTTCATTTTCGCAAGGGTTACGTTCCGAAGATTCCTGCGAATGTAAAAATTCATGAATAATACTTTGCCATCCCTATCCTCAACCCATAACAGTCTGATAGCCTGAATGAATCCCCCTGAATAAGTGAAAAAACTGTTACCGATTTCTAAACCAACAAAAACACTGCGCTGTACACTTTGCATTTTAAATAGACTTGTCATTTATTATCTAGACCTATTTATGTAATATGCAAGTCATCATTAGGCCCCTGAACATACAAGGTCACCACTCTGCATGCTGAAAGCGCTACATTTTTGGGTGCATTATTAAAACTGCAAAATTACCGGCACTGAAATGTTTAAAAGTTAGTGTGAGAAATGCAAGATTCCATGGTCACAGAGACAGCTATCATGTGAGTGAAGTTAGTTACCAAGATGCACCTCATACCCAAGCCAAGAGTTTTACTGTTAAAGGTGTAGTATGCATTTACACGTATGAATAATATTTATATATCGTATGATTTTATGTGGTCCAGGTAATTTTCAGTATTGCTTTTGGCTTAAATGCTGTCTGCGAGTCTCTGCGATCTTTCTGTAAGCTCCGAAAATATTCCTGCTTAATTGGTCACAGCCGCTTCGCGAATATCTGAAAGTCTGCAAAGGGGTTTTACTGTATATCGCTCATGTGTTGTTCACTCATCCTTATTCTTTTTCTTGTTTTGCATCATTCGGTATTGCACTGCTGTTTGGCCTGTTGTCCCCCCCATACCCCTGTCCCCTCCCCTGCGATTGCGGTTCAAACAGAGGACGGTGTCTGGCTCAGCGGGGCAGGACTCTACGCCTGTAGTCAGAAGGTTGCCGGCTTGAATCCTGGGGCTGGCAGAGGGACGCCATCATCGGGCCCTTAACCCCCAATTGCTCCGGGGCCGCTGCTTGCTGACGGACCCTGTTCTGTGGCCCCCAAGCCTGCCGTGACCTGTATGTGTGTATGTGTGTCTCACAGAGAGCAGTTTGGGGGTCGGTGACGAATAAAGGAACGAATAAAGTATCGCTATAGTATTGCACAAGCATGACATAAGAATTTCATTGTGTTCCCCCAAACACACGTGGCAATAAAGCTTCGGAATATACAGCTAATTAATTAGCATCTTAGCTTCTTTGGTCCACTATATGGAGTGCTTCTTTTCGTCGTTACATACATTGAAGGAAATGGTGACAGGAAATAATCTGTTGCCAGGAGTAATTTGGCCAGTCGGTTTCCATGGCAAGTCGTAACGAAGCGGCCATGCGCGAACGAGAGATGGACAGATCTCTGACTCAGGCTGTCAGGGCCAAATGAAGCATCAGTTCTAATTGAAGCTCATCTGCGTGCTCTGAGAGGCCCACAGCTTCTGACCGCCTGAGCCTTTGCGTCGCCTAGCAGCCGTTTCCAAACAATCACCCTGTGAAAAATAGTTGCTATTCTACAGTCTGTTGTTATGGCTCAAAATCCGATCTATGTTTTGAGTATGGTTTCAATTCATTCTTGATTAGAACCAGGGCACATACAGGGGTGGGGCTAAAGGTCCACTGGCCCCACCTGAAATCTGATTGGCCCCTAGGGTGCCCGGTCACCTGTCCTCAGCGATTCAAAACATATCATTGGCTAATGATAAGGTTGGCCTAACACCATAAAACCCTCTAGAATTGTTCCTGATCAGAAAATATTTGACTGTTTTAGCTTAGTTCAGAGTAATATCCCCATACAGCCATACTTATTCACAACACTGGAAGATGGTTGATGTTTGGAGAACTTTTTCTTCTCTTAATATGTGTTAAAATCGGTAACAGATTAAATTTAACATTTAGCTACATTTAACATTTAACATTTTCGCAATGAAACAAGGTGAAATGAATGCCCTCCTCTCATCTCCTGCACTTCCTGCACATAAATATCATCATTATAGCTCATGCTTATACAGAGGGCTGACAATTTAAAAACGTCGATGGCACAGACATTATCGAGTGTGACCTTCAACCCCTTGATGAAAATCGTTCTTTTGAAACGGTCCCTTGTAAATGCGAAACCTGCAAGTTTCTTAGCGGTAACTGTGACACTTACATGTGAATGAAATCTGCGCTGTGCTGCAGATCTTCTGCCTCCGTCTTTGATATCATACCCTTAACTGCAAATCAGCGACTTCTGCGTGGCCGTATTGATAACCTGCATCCGAGAATGAATGCTTTAACAGAATCACAACAAAGAGCCTTCCAGAGCTCAATTATGTTCATCCATTCAAAAGTTCCTTAACCCTTTAGGCTCCTGGATTGAATAATATGTGATCATTCATCCATCCATCTTCTCACCTGTTATCCTGGTTAGCTTTATGGAGGGTGAGGCCTGTTCCAGGTAACACAGAGCACATGGCCTGGGGGTGGGTCCCCCATGGTAACTTTGCTGAGCAGTATATCTTGCTGACCTGAGGGTTTCCCATGATGCATCTTGCTGGCCCACATACCCACTGCCCCGCTGGGGAAATGCCCAGTATTCCACATGGCCAGTCCAGGATGCCAGGTCATCACAGGGCACACATACTTGCAGACAGTCTTATGCTGCTCCACATGCTCACAATCATAGCTACTCCACATGCTCACAATCATAGCTACTCCACATGCTCACAATCATAGGTACTCCACATACACACAGACAGTCATATGCTACTCCACATACTCACAATCATAGCTACTCCACATACACACGGACAGTCATATGCTACTCCACATGCAATCATAGCTACTCCACATACTCACAATCATAGCTACTCCACATATTCACAATCAAAGGTACTCCACATACTCACAGACAGTCATATGCTACTGCACACTCACACACAATCATAGGTACTCCACATACTCACGGACAGTCATATGCTACTCCACATACTCACACACAATCACAGGTACTCCACATACTCTCAATCATAGGTAATCCACATACTCACGCACAGTCATAGATATTCCACATACTCGCAATCATAGGTACTCCACATACTCACAATCATAGGTACTCCACATACTCGCAATCATAGGTACTCCACATACTCACAATCATAGGTACTCCACATACTCGCAATCATAGGTACTCCACATACTCACACACAATCACAGGTACTCCAAATATTCGCAATCATAGGTACTCCACATACTCGCAATCATAGGTACTCCACATACTCACACAAAGTCATAGGCTACTCAAAGAGCAATTTAGAGATACTTTCTCAATATGATAATATGAAAGTAAAAAGCTTTTTGCACAAAGGGTAAGAGTGACATTGCTACAAGTACAGTGGAGTCAGATATTCAATTCATGCTGTTCAGTACTAGATGAAATATTACAAACCCTTAGATATATAAGATCCAGATGAGCTTTGCGGCTTGTCCTTCGTTTATCATATTTCTTATGTCCCTACATGCTAAAACAATGGCACTGCTTTGATCTTGTAAAGGACGTACGTAAAACCATTGAAACAACAATATCTTTATTCGCTCCAGCAACAGTTTTTCATTGTTGTTAATCACAATGTGTCTGTTCAACTCCAATTTGTTTTGAGTACAGTGCATTCAGAGTGACAGAGTATTTAGTCTGCACTATACAATGTACTGGAATGTTGTGTGTGAACCTGAGTTTGATTTATGTATATATGCACCATTTAACATAGGCTATAACATAGATTTACAGTGAGTGATCAGGCATTTGAAACAGAATGGGGAATATGTATTCTTCATGAAGCCTGGCACCTAAAAATGATGTTTTCCCTGTAAACATTAGAGCATAGTTTAATTACAAGTAGGTCAAAAGTCTAAAGTCCTAGTACAAAAATTGTTGTACGTGAGATTTAATGAATTTAGCCCTCAAGAACATGCCGTCCTTGTGTGATACGTTGGGGGAATCAGCATTTTCTCACTGTATCTTGAAATCTACTGTTCTGGCACCATTCAGAAGCCAACAGAATAAAGCTTTCTTCCATTTATAAATACCCCAACATTAAATAGGAAAATGTAAGTTATCGGCGCGCAGATTGTTTAATTTTGCATGGTAGTTGGGTAGAACTTAGTATAACAAAGCAAATATGAGAATCATAAAATGGAATTTAAAAAGTGATCAAATTTCTGAACGGTAGTGTAACTAAAAGATAAAAATACATCTTCCAGGGCTCTCGGGATAAATCGTATTCAACTAGACACTTTTTGTGGTTGTTAATTAAAATGGAACAAATGTAAGGTTGAAAATGTACGTTATTTGTCACACAGACAACAAACTCTATAATTATGAGATGATTTTAAACGTATAATTTGTGAGTTTTAAGGTTGGCTTGTAGCCGTGCAGTTTTTTCATCGAGGCAGAGACAAACAAACTCATACGTGGGGAATTAAGGGTAGCAGTGCCCGATGGCTATAATTATGAGTGAAAGTCTTGACTTTTTTGTTCAATCATTTCCCCATAAGCTTTAGAAGAGACAGACTTAATGCAGACTTTATTGACCAATCACTCCAGATCTCTCACACAACCTCCCACCAAAGAAATGCTGTCAACACATTAAATTGCAGCAGTTTGGTCACAATGAAAATATGAACCGCTTCCAGCCTTAATCTGAGCTGGCATTAATCTCCGAGGCTTTTTGCGTTCCCCAAACTGCTACTGTCAGTTTTGTCTTTTCTTAGTTACAAAAGACATTAAACCTTCCGTTAATAATGCAACATTATCATGCTGTCATTGTCTTAAAAGGTGCGAACATCCCACTCATTGAAACAATGACAATTAGTAACTTGTAAAAATATTTATATAAGGGTGTGGTAATCACACATTTGGACTAGGCATTGTAAATGATGTTTCAATTAAATATACACACTTCACTATGTGACATTGTTCCTGATCCATCTGCAGTCCTCTTTGACTTTATACTACCAACATATTTACCTGGTTTTAAACAGCAGGTTTAACAGTTGACTAAAATATAATCCTGTTGTTTCAATTATAATTAAGTTCCTCTTGCAAATTCCATACCCATTTTATATTGGTCTGTTTGATTTGAGATATTTTCTGAATACTTTTCTTATCATAGATACTTGCCTACAATTACAGTTTTTGCCCTGCAATTGACAAAGGTTTTGTTCGGAATTGTGCGATAACTTAGATTTATGTTACATTATTATGATTTTAAACATTTAAGCTAGCATGAAGAATGGAGAAAAGTAACCAGTAAAAATAGTTTTGTCTTTTAGAATAATGCAAGAAGTTTTTTAATTTTTGTCTTTTCAAGCTGCGAAAATTAGTTTGAGAGTGGCAGTCATTAAACATGTAAGCATTTGGTCTCAGTATCTCTCATTACATCTATTTCCTTATCATTCTTCTTTGCTTTCTGCCGGTGCAAATATTACAGTCTGTTGCTGATAAACACCACCCCACTACATCAAGACATCAATATACCTCAGAGGGCCTCATATCCCAAAGACTGGGACAGGTGTGATTATTCTCTGGGATCTTAAAGGCAGCTTCCTCTCTGGTAGAAGAAGCCGCCACGCAGTTGAAATGTCAACATATTAAAATGCTGTTACTTGCGTTTGCTGTGTCAGAGAGGTGGCCATAATCTGATTGTAAGTGGACAATATCCTGTCAGTCACTATTTAGTGAGCTGTCTGACTGAAATAAGAAGACGGGTAGAATTAATCTTTGGACCATCGCGTCCGTGACACCACCAGAAATGGAACATTGGTAAGATATGAGAATAAAAACTCAATATGAATTCCTTGGTATATAGCCGGGTTTACGCTTTTTCTTAAAGGAAATCACCTACACACAATGCACACTAGGAATGTCCAGGGCCTGAATGATACAGTTGAGCTGTGTTTGTTCTCAAGAAGGGCAAAATACTCAATTCTGTTATACAAGTACAGCTTAGAGTCCCATCCGCTTTTTCACAGTGAGCTCTGCTCTAATCATTTTGATACTAGATGCCCAAATGTATTAATTTAGTAGAGTGATACACCAATATAACATAGAAGTGAGGAAAACGTAAGGTCAAGGAGCAGGATCAGCCAACATCCGGCACCAATGTGATTACTCTGCCTGGCTGTGGGATTCAACCCATGACCTTCTGGAGGTGAGTATAGATCCTTAACCTACTGAGTCACACATCACCCTCTTGGCAACACTGTTTACTTTATAGCCTTATAAATAATCAAGCAAATACCAATCGCCTGATTCGAATGCTTAATTGTCAGTGGTGAATTCTTCACTACAGGTAAAGTGATCCCCGCGTGTTACCCAATGATTAGCTACATGCCTCAGGTCTTCGGTGGTTCAGTGAATTGTGGCTCTCTGTCCGTTTTCGTGAGTTAACATGCAGATTTTTTTAAATAGTGTGTGTGTGTGTGTGTGCAAGTTCAGGTGTCCTCTCCAGACGTACTACATCTCTGGGTAAGTGATGTGGATAACTGAAAGATGGATGGATATTAATAGACATGCTTTATGCTATTTCTTTGAGCAAGCTGCTTTTTCAATCCTCAGATAAACGTTATTGCATGTTAAGGGTGAAATTGACTAAATAGACACTGATATGATTATTTCTCTGCAAGTTGATTAAAATACTGTGCTTATCACTGCAAAAATTGTTGTGTTTTACATGAGTTGTCATGAATATGGTGTAAGTTGTTATGTCTGTTAATCTGCGAATAAGCTTATTCTCACTCATATATACACACACGTGAGTAAGCACAGATATATTTTTTTTACGATTTTTATTTATACAGATTTCTTTTTAATAAAAATGAAAAACGTATGCAACACAGATAGCTCTGAGTTACAGTACAATGCATAAGATTCTATTTTAGTAAAAATATTCTTGCCAAAAGTGACATAAAACTTGTTATAATGATAGAAAATGAGTTCTGCAAACATCCCAAGCAGAGAGTGATCTCGGAATAGAACCTGGGTTTAGATTAGGCTCTTTGGCAGACTGGAGATAAATGGAGGTCTCATAGGGCAACAAAGGAGCGAGCGTCAACACGACGACCGAAGGGGACACATAATTAACCGGGAGCTTGTTAACTCCGGGACAGCTGAACTTGACGGGTTTGCGGCCATGCCTGGGGGGAGAGGCTGATCTTCGCTAATGCAGGTTTGTAGAGGGAACTGATCCGCTGCAGGAACAGATTCTGTCTGCTTCTTCCCTGGGGGGGGGGGGGGGACAGCAGGTTGAGCCTCCATGCCAGTGATTGGAAGGTGAAAATGAAACCTTCTTGTACTCATGCAAATAGCAAATGAAGCACAGTATCAGATATGAGGATAAATCTGTAATTGTAAGTGTATGAGGGGCTTCCTTAATCAGCCATTGGAGTGGTACTACATGAGCATGCGCTGGAATGGCAAAGTGCAATGTACCTGGTCACCCTAACAACATTTCACATGTGGATATTTCTGCCATTTGATTTTCTTGATTTCCTTAGGATTTCTGCTGTGGCTAATTATTCACATCGCGTTGAGCGGCACTGATCAGTGCAAATAAAAAATACGTGTAGCCTCCAATCACATTATTTAGTGTAGTTCATCCATTGATTGTCTGATGAAGGAATAGCGTTCACAGGGCATAGCTGCAGAATGTCACCTTGGGCAAACACAGCAGCATTTAGACTTTTTTAATTGTACGACAAATCAGGCCCTGAATATGCCAGAGTACCCCTGTGCTTACTCTACCCCTGAGCATTCACAGTGGCCTGAAATGCAAGAATCAAATTTCAGCCTGACAATGTATCATACATATTTATCACTTAAAGGTGTTATTCCTCAAAAGTGACTATCAAATGTTTGCAGGTAGAACATCGGTGGGAAATATTTGCAGCTCAGGTTCTTTGTGTTTCCATAAAATACCCATTTTCCATTTTTAACGTAATCGGCTGCTTAAGAACAGATACCAGCAGTCTTTCACAAGGACCATAAATAGCATGTTTTAAGTCTGAGAAGTTTACTTGCTTGGCAAGGCGGAAAGTAAATCACAAAAGATCCCCCATCTCACTGGGAAACTCATTGTCCTGATTTGAATAACCTAGCCTTGTCAAAAGCATACAGAAATGGCCAAAAAATACATACAGGTGACGATGACAAAACATAATGTGGACAACAAAATAATGTGCAAACAATCCAGCTGCATCTCTCACACTGACGCTTCGGTGGGGAGGGAATTTAAATATAATGTATGCGGTCATCAAACCTCATTCAAGGTGTCCTTTCAAGTAGGAAGAATGATTAGGTGCAGACTTTTCAGCCACCAGTAGCTAAATAATATCGAGAGGTTAAGGATTGCGGCTGATTTATCACATAACAGAGCTTCCTGCATGCAGTAATCATGGCAACATAAAGGTCAGTGATCCTGCATGATGCATCGCCTTCATCTACAGCATCGCTGATAAGATTATTTCATTTCACAAATTGTAATACTATTTCACCTAATATTTCAGAGAGTGGGAGCAGAAAAAGGTAAAAAGAAGAAATTGAAGAACGGTCTAATCTAAATACAGCTTATGGATGGATAGGCAGCGTTAAAGAAATTGACCAGGGAAAGGTCAAGTGAGATGACTAGAAGATGTGGCGTTGGAGGACATGTCAAGGAGCTTCTGTATATCTTCAAGGAGAGTCACTCCTTGGGTAGAGGGGCTGAATGCAGCACAAAATGGAAGTAGCTATGTTGTTAATTCGATCGGAAGCAGAATTTATTTGCATAGAAGATGATGGTAGGATCAGGACACAGGAATTTACACATCTAACCCAGAATTAGAGCTTATCCCAGGGTGAAGGTAGGGTTTGTGGACTTCTGCTCTTTATCACAGGCACTCTGGAATCCGCTCAGGATCACGAACTGTGTTACAGGGGAGCACACGCACTCCTCTGCCTGCGGGGGGCCGCTTCTCAGAAGAAGCCTTTTAACCTCAATTTGGAATATACAGGGCCAGGGCTGCACACGCCCAGTATAATGAGGGAACTTAATGCTTAAGATGTCAAGCTCATG
>JABFEB020000104.1:18126412-18143492 GCA_019775895.2 Stomatorhinus ivindoensis | reverse complement strand
TTCTGTCCATGGCATCATATTCCCTTTGGAATCTCCTACTTAAGGACCAGAGGAAGCCATTAGCACACCATCTTGTGATCTGACAGACTCGGCTCAACCGTATTATGGCCGTTCCGAGGATTTACAGTCCCCTTGGAACAGTGGGCAGAATCTAGAAAATGCAAAAATCCGAGGTTTGCATTGTGAACCTTGCAGCGTGACCATTTTGGGAATCTAACTCTGAAGACGCATTCCGTTAAGGGATCATGCAAAAACAGTCCCTCAGATGTTCCTACCCACGCTGACTTGCACGCGATGCAAATTACGAAGTGGTCTTCTGTAATTACCCGTAAGGGGGATTTTCAGCAGGCGCCTGTAATCTGCGGAGTTCTGCCTGCTCCCCTGACTGGATGTGCTCTCTCGCATGAGGAATTCGTCCCAGAGCTCCGGAGCCTCACACATCACAGAGCCGTCAGCAGCGTCTGATTATCCAACTCCTTATCACCACTTTACATCATTTGCTTCCCCCCTTAAGCAGAATTGATTGCATGCAAACTGTATTTTAATTGGCTGTCATCGCTCTCCGGGATGATACATCATTGTTTCTTTTTACTCCCTTCCAGAAGGCATCAAGGTCTCTTGGTTATTCCTTCAGAAGGCATTATGTATTGCTAGTATATTCATCCATCCATCCATCCCATTTCCACCTATTTAGCCTGGAGCCAGTCTCAGGCACATGGTGAGGTACACCCTGGATGGGATGCTAGTTCTGTTCCTTCCCACCTTTAACTTAAGAGAAATAAGCATCTTGAAAAGTTTTTTATGGGTCTGAGATTAATATCAAAATTACCCATCCTTCCATCTCTCAGCAATATATCCAGGAGAGGATCTGGATTGGTCTGGACCTCATTGCGTGTGTGTATACCAGGCAGCTGTAGGTGTAAGGCAGGTGTGTGTATACCAGGCAGCTGTAGGTGTAAGGCAGGTGTGTGTATACCAGGCAGCTGTAGGTCTAAGGCAGGTGTGTGTATACCAGGCAGCTGTAGGTGTAAGGCAGGTGTGTGTATACCAGGCAGCTGTAGGTGTAAGGCAGGTGTGTGTATACCAGGCATTTGTAGGTCTAAGGCAGGGCTACACCCAGGAGTTAACACCAGTATGTTGCAGTGATATTAATAGCAATCTGTTGAAAATAAGAATTATTTAGTGAGAGTTGGAGTCTGTTGTTTTAGACGTAGGGATGGCACAGAATTATGGTGTATAGCATATTTACTCACGTATCTGACACTTTCATCCAGTGCCATTTATGGTAGAAGGAAGGGTTACCGTTTCTCTTTTTTTCCTGGGATTTGGTCCCATGACCTTTGTACTGTTACTGCAATGCTCTATTTATTGAGCTATAGGAGCGCCTTGAACTTCATGTAACTTGACACCCACTATATCAGCTCATGTTGAATTATTAATTGCACATAATATCACCAGTTCAGTTTAATTAAACAATCATCGGGCAGTGCTGCAGGATAGCCGTGCATCATAAAGTTGCAAAATGATTTATGTTTATTTCACTGATATTTCAAAATTTATGAAAAACAGTGACTCCAGTCAGGGAAATATTTGCATTTGGCTTTCATCCACTGTTGGTAGTATTGAAAATCATTTTCCTCAGCAAACTGGTTGTTATTATATATGGTGTTTAGCTACATGAAAAATCAATTTTTCTTCAGACAAAATAACTACACAAAACATTAGCTGAGATGTTAATTAGCCCATCTTTAGTTTAACTACCTGTTGATTTCTTGTATGAGGATTGAAAGTGCAGCACCCCATAGTAATGAGCAAAGTCTCATATGGGATTTGAATCCATGACCATCTCAAAACCTTTGGCTTTAATCATCACTATACATGCTGCTCTAATACATGCTAGTGGCTAAATTCTTTCATATCAGCCATCCACAGAGAACCTATCAGTGATATCAAAGGTACTTTAAGTTATCGTGTCTTTTTCTCCATGAAACCTTAAAAAAACAAGGGGAAGTTATACGCAATGTTTTACTAAAAATCCGAGTGATCATAAACTCAGAGCAAATTTGCTTGATGCAGCAATTCTGATAGCATCTTATGGATCTTTCCCAATATTGTAACTGAGATCTCAAAGTACTGATCCATACTGAGTGACTATTGGAAATCAGCCATTCAGCACAGTATCGCACAAAAAATTCTTAATTGAAAAACAAAACATACTTCTTAAATAAAAACAAAACAAATTCTCATGAACGAAGATGAACCCCTCCTCCTAAGTTTCCAAAGATTGTTTAAATTGAAAAAAATAAATAATAATAATAAAATTAAAAAAAAAATAATAATAATAATAATGATGATGATGATGAAATGGCCTTTTCTTCTGTGACAGCTGATTAAACAGTCCTCTCCTATGGATTCACAATGGCCAGACTGATGACTCAGGACATTCTGCATATGTGTCTACAACCTGTTCATTCTGCGCAGTTCAGCTGGGGCAAGGTTGTACAAGGACTCTAGCCCAGAGTCATGTGCTGTTCTGGTAATGAAGGGTCTAATAAAGGACGTGAGAGTTATGGACACCTAATGCCATAAATTTGCCGTCATTTGAACAAACCCCTTACATTACCAAGCACCACATGCTCACCCGGGTTCATATTGCCGCACTCTTAGCATTGCAGTGCTACCAATCAAATTCTAGCTTGTGCTTTTGACTTTCAGCATCTCCGTGATGAACATCAGTGGAGCCTTTCTCCCCTTGACTATTCAGTGCAACCCAATTAAAAAAGGAGAGGAAGGTCATTTATTTCTACAGCTGTCAGTGTTCGTTTTCTATTATGTAGCTCCAGGGGGCGCCGTTGAGGGATTGAGCGCAGAGGCGGTGTGAGGCTCCCAAATATATGGGTTGTCTATGGGCAATGTCACGGACAAGGAGATCCTACTGGGTCATTGCCATATTTTGCACTTAGCCTCAAAGCAGACCTCACTCACGTAAAAACAGCCACAAAATCCCACAACGTTTGGCTAATTAATTTCAGTAGCTTCCAACACAAATGAACCATTTAAAAATGTATTTTTTTGAAAGACTCCAAATTGCATTTTACTTAATTTGAGCTCGTCTGTTTCCCACACACAAGCAGACATGGCGCCTATAATTACACCTTTAATTGGCTAGCGTACTGTAAGAAGCACATTAAGTGTAAACCGGAATCTTTAGTGTGATGTTACCATGCATCAGATTTTTAAAAATTTTCCTTTGAGGAGTGATTTAGAGGTGAAAAGCGTAGTGCTTCTGGTTATTATCTGTAAAATCAGATCCATAATATCCATCCATCTTCTATACCATTTATCCGGTTATGGGTCTGAGTCCCCTGGCACTTATCCCCTGATGTGCTGGGTGCACCCAGGATGGCGGTGCCTGTTGATTATAGGAAATGTTGAGATTCTGGTTCACCTCACTGTGTGCCTTTGAACTGTGGGCGGAAACCTGCGTGCGAACTCCCCTCCCCCTGAGCTAGGGGCAGGGATCGGATCTCCGAACCTGAGAGTGATCGGGCTGCAGTGCTTCCCCCGCAAGCCAGTCTGCTGCCCAGTACAAGATTAAACTTATTAAAATGCAGTGATTTAGCTACAGCACCTTTCCACCATCAAAGAAAAAAAAAAAACAAACATGCGAAAAATAAACCTGTCACCTCTATGAAAGATTCCTCAATTTCTACCTCACCTTTTTAATGTGTCCCAGTGAAATGATTCACATAATTACAGAGCAGCCTCGAGATGGTTACTTAATGACCTCAACCCTAAAGGAGAGCAACTCTTTAGAGATTCCTTACTAAACCAAAACATTCTCACAATGTCATGCTTCAGATGCTGTATGTTTATGGGATGTATGTAAATTGACATTATAAAATTTCATTTTATAAAAAATAATTCCTAAATCTTGTTTTTTTTCTCTGCCACTGTGAGACAATTTATTACGAGCTTCTTTTGTCATGAGATGAATAAACGCGACCTACTTATGAGCAGAAGGAGCCTTCTCATCACACTACGGTTAATTATTTATGTTGTAATCTACGCAGTTGCTTTGTTCTCAGATCTCACTCGGGTTTTGGAAAACAGCGACAGTTTCTCAGGTTCCCGGCTGTAAGGTCACATTGAGACATACAGCGTTTAAGGTCTGCGGGATGGACTCTGCAGCTTCTGTGAGGCGGAGGTCCGCTCTGAGCTGGCAACCCGACTTGGGGTCCTGGCAACCCCAGATTGGCGACTTTTGAAAGAATGCTCAGGTGTGCCATCGCTAATGTTACCCAAATAAACAAAAAAAGGGATAAATAATAGAGAGGTTGCCAAACAGAGGGGGTTGACATTTTTTATGGAAAACCGCTGATACATTCGGAGACTGTCGGGATGACAGGAAATGGACGACTTATTGAACCGCAGGAATCGCACCCTTTTTGCGTTAGCTTATGGTGAATGACAGGCAGACAGTCAGCTGGACGAGGCGGGTCGTAAATTTACCTCGTACCTTATTTACAGCAGCTCCTTGCTTTCTGTGAGCCAGTAGACCTCTCACATCTCATCTCCTCGCTGGACAGATGATGGAAAAAAAATCCATGCTTAACCAGAAATGGCGAGCGTGTAGGCTATTCCAAGAAGCACAGAGCAGAGGGACAGATGCCATTACACACACATGTACAATGAACGAATGAATTAATTAATGTTACATTTATATAGAGCTTTTCAAGACATCCAAGGTGCTTTACAGAACCAATGGGGTGCCACTTCAACCACCACCACTGTGCAGCACCCACCTGGATGATGCAACAGCAGCCGTTCTGCACCAGTACACTCACAACACAGTAGCTAAGGTGGTGAAGGGGCAGGAGAGAATTCACAAAATAGCTATAGGGGATGATTAGGGGGCCACATTTGAAAAGGCCACAATGGGCTATTTTTAGCTAAGACACTCCTACTCGAATAGTGTCACACGTTATGATGATAATAGTTATTTGCTTAGCTCCTGGTTGTTCTCACCGATACAAATCTGATGGATACCTACTAGCCTGAAAGGGCCTTTGCTTCTGTTTACTGGCAACTTTTGACCACATGCCCAGGCCCACATTCTCCATGCTGGGCATCAGGATGCCCCATGGCAGTGCGCAAGGCTGATTCAGACCTTTCCGAACGGCGTTTCTGGCGACACAGCTGCATAATTGTGTGAGCACCGGCAAGCGTGTGCAGGTAACGATACGAGCCTTTCAGATTAACGACGTGACCGCCGAAGAGTCGAGCAGAACGGCTTTCTGGTAGCCATGATTATGACTGAGTGCTGTGTAGTAGGTGTCGTGGACGGTCGCCATCGCTGGGCCTGGCGTGCGGCCCTAACTGGGAACAATTGCTATCATGCTGCCCATTGGAGCCGCATTAGCAGGAGAAGTGCTGCTGTTTGCTCAGGTCCTACAGCTACACTTGTTTTTAGTGCCACAAAAATAGTCTCAGTTACCTGGTCTTCTGAGTGAAACAGTTGTCTGAATGTGATGAATATTATAAATATGCAACCCTTAAAATTTAGGAGAACACGGTACCAGAATCATCAGAGAGTCGGAGCTCCGATCCACTGTACCTCAAAGTGTCGCAATTTAATTGATAAAGGATTTTGAAGCAAAAAGACAAAACTTGAAGCCTCTGTAATGATGTCTCTCTTTGGTGTAAAAGGTTCAAACTTGTGGAAACTGAATTGTATCACGGTATATACACCTGTTAACTAACTAAGTAAGGCAAATAATAAATATTTACAAATATACTTATCGTTTATTTCCGCAGTAGATTTTCCTCACCAGTTTTCAGTATATCCACGTTCATGTCTAGCGAATTCACACTCAGTATAGTTACGCATATGTAACAGTTAAAGATTAAAGATTGCATTAGCAAAATATATCAGTCCCTAACTGATTCTTCAACATCTTCCATTTTCTGCTGTCAGTCATGGAAGCTAAGCTCATCTCTTGGAGTTTTGTGGCATCACAAAAATAAATTAAGTGATTAAGACACTGCAACAGAGCTTAGCTCCAAGAACTGATTGACTTCTAGCTGGGGAGGGGGGTGGGGAATCATTTTCTATCATTTTCTTCTGAAGCAGAACTCAGAAGGTCAGAGGTACAGTCGTAAAAAGGGTCCTCCAAGCGACGTTCGTCCACGCAGCCCTGCGGTAATCTGGAGCCAGATCTTGGGAAGCTTGGGGCTTTAGGTACAGTATGCCTAGATGGGATGCCAGTTCAAATCCTAATGTTGTGTCCCTCTCATACCCAAACAAGGCAGTTGAAGCACTGAATCATCTAGACCTCAGAATGTGCATCCTGGGATCGTCTCCAGGCGCACTGTGACCCCGTACCGGATAAGCGGCTGAAAGTTGGAGGGATGGATAGATGGACGGATGTAATATGTAAAATAAGGGACTAGTCAGAGATTAGCTCCCTGCCTCAAGGGAATAATTACTTTCCCTTCTCCTCTAGGCCAAAACAAAATATGCTTGTTTATTCCCATTTTCAGGTGTGTCATTTTTCCTAATATATAAGTCGCACATTTTTTTTTCGACTGCAAAATGACTAGCAGTCTCCCAAATGGTGCAGTTACTGTTATGCTAATTGCCACATGGCTTATTGACTCTCCATCTGGAATGATGGAGGACACAGTTTAAACCGACCTCCTTTCTGCACCATAATCTGCTTTCCCCTAATCAGGAGTCTCTGTCCGCTAATCTAAACACAGCTCTCCATCTGTACGTACACATCCTTGCTTTAGTTTATTTAAAAATAAAAGAATGCAAGTCCCTGCTTTGGTTTATCGAATTATCATCGCCTCGTTGTCACACCGGTGCAGAAACTCGTACAAAGTAGCTACTGTAGTAGTGCGGAGTGACATTGGCTAAAAGTACCATAAATATGTATTTGTGGGGAAAAAAAAGTTTCTTTGTGGTATTAAGTTGACTTTGAGAAAGTCTGTGTCATCATTTCCGTCATTGCGACAAGCTGAGCAGAAAGGGGACTCTTCCCCTTTAATATCACGCTTGCTGAAAACACCCAAATCCAGCTCTGCCCACAGGGCAGTGTGACTTAGGCGACGTTGCAACGGCAGCAAGCTAATTTAATTTCACTAATTAGTAGCTGCTGCTTCCGTGGCACACGCATCTCCAAATCATAGGTCAATGGGCTCAGGTTACATCCGAGGTTATATTTACAGAAAGTCTAGGACCGGCGGTCTGGTAGAAAATGAAAGGACATTCTTTTGTTTTCATTTGTTTTTGTTATGGGTAAAATCGTTTAGCAGCCCTAGAGCTTGATAAGGAACGTCACAGTGTCTTGAGCATTGAATTCAATTTCACTCCTTTTGCCAGCCTCTCTTGTGCCTGTACTCCTGCAGGTGATGGATATGAACTGACATCGTAGTCTTGCACATCTTCCTTTTAAAATGAACTCCTGTAACTCAGTTTCACTTTCTTATCCTTGTTTGATTGTGCTGTAATCCAAATTTAACATACTTAACTCTCGTCTACAAAAAGTAGAACAACATTAGGATAAGTCCCTCATTTTGTCATTCACTTTGCAGTTCCTACTATTAATCTACCCTGAAATATTCACGGAAATGATACCTAAAATGTCAAAGTCGTAACTCTCATCGGAGTCACACACATCGGATATCCTCCCCTTACCCACTTTACACCTATTACTCACCACACTGAAGTAGCATTGATTGTTTGATTGTGCTGTAATCCAAATTTAACATACTTAACTCTCGTCTACAAAAAGTAGAACAACATTAGGATAAGTCCCTCATTTTGTCATTCACTTTGCAGTTCCTACTATTAATCTACCCTGAAATATTCACGGAAATGATACCTAAAATGTCAAAGTCGTAACTCTCATCGGAGTCACACACATCGGATATCCTCCCCTTACCCACTTTACACCTATTACTCACCACACTGAAGTAGCATTAAATGTTTTGATTGATAAATCAGTCGGGCAAAATGACCAAAATGTCATGAATCAAATATTTCATTCAAGCCAGTGAGTCTGACGTGATTTATTTTACCCTTTTGGTAACTTTTTGAATTTATTTTCTTATTTTGTGGTTTCAGCACTCATTTTCTCGATGTTAAACAACATTGTGTTGTAAGGATAAAAAAAAAAAACTTTCTAATGTATAGTTTGTGTGGAGAGATATTTTCAGTGAGAGTACAGACTAACAGTTTGCAAAAAGGTCTATGGTCAGCCACTGCTTTAGCTACTGCCTGAATGTTTATTATGTGTGTCTCAACAATCAATACAGGTACATTAAGTTAAATAATAAATCTGTGCGTGTGTGAGAGAGAGAGAGAGAAAGAGAGAGAGAGCAATATCTTCTATTTCGTGCTAACCCAGTTCTTATTGGGGTTTGATTCTCCTGATCTTCCCTGATCCTTATGATCGACCATGAGAGGCCAAATGTTCCTCTAAATCACGCTCGGCTGAAATAACCTGACAGCACCAGCGAAGTACTGAGAAATAACTTAGCGGGACACACCTGGAACTATTCCTTGCTGTTCTTGAATAATGGAGAAGACGGTGCTGTGCGACAGAATGGTATAATGCCCCTCTCTGTGCTGTCTGCGGCTATTAGGTACACCAGGTGGACAGAAATATTAAAATGGCTTTCAGTAGAATGAACAACACAAAATGCATTATCGGGTTTTTCACTTGGCTTGTATAACCATTCGCACCACAAGATGGCTGTCGACATGCTTTTTGCATTCCGAAATTGGCCTGCTGTAGGTGTAACTGCAGAATGACTGGGGGCTGAATGCAATTTGAAAGGTATATTTATGGATTACTGAACTTTAAACTACAAATTGATTTTGTTGATTCGTGGGGAGTCCTGCAATGGCCTGGCATCCTCTGCTCTCTGGGAGTGACTGATGGCCCCCACCGTAATCAGTGTTTGAATCAAGGCAGATCTGGGGGGGGGGGGGGGTCCAGAATAAAAATATATGCCTTGGGGCGGCCCCCTTAAAATGTCATACGGCATTCAGTGCCAAGAGCTCCCTCCCCCATGACTTGGCAACTTTTACTGTCGCCACCTGGGTGCCCACCAGGGACCCCCCCAAGACCTCTTAAGGTGATGATACACAGGGCAGCTTTTTGAGAAATGGCGCTGGGCAACTGCCAAGCAGGTGGGACAAAGGGTAACTCATCTCAGTCTGGGTGATCGTGAAATGTTGCCCACGCCAGTCAGAGGTTTTAGAATAGAAATGTTGCCCAATACCAACGGGAAAGAGCCAGAGAAACATTGCCTCTGTGTCCGTCACTCCATCCATTTTCCATCCATTGAGCACCAGCCCATCGCAAGGCCCATACACACATGCACACCTATGGGCAATTTTGTAGCTCCTATCAACCTCAACATATTTTTGGACTATGGGGGGGAAACCGAAGTTCCAGATCCGGGGAGAACATGCAAACCTTACACACATGGAGCCATGGTGGAGATTGGAACCACACACACACAGGCTTGTAATCATATCTTTGTGGGGACTCTCCATTTCTATGGGGAAAACTCTAACCACAACATGACGACCTTAACCCCTACCCAGCCCGACCCCTAACCATAAGTAAGCTAACAAAATACGAGACGGCATTTTTAGTGTTTTAATTGCATTCACAGATCTTTATGGAGACCTGAAATATGGTCCCCACAATGTCAAAATAGCAGGTTTTTAATACATAGTGGGGGACAATACACACACACACACACACACACACCTAACTATCTTTTCATTGCTTTACTGCGCCTAATTTACTGTGTCATCCAGGGGACCAGATAGCGGCCCTGCCCAAGGTAATGTGCCCCCCCAGGCCATGGCAGGCTGCAGCTTCCCCCGCAGCTGCAATGCTTTCAGGCTCCTTAACTTGCCTCATTTGCACCTCTGCTGCATTCGGCTGTGGTGGGGGCCCAGCATGCCAGTGACGTGGTGCCCACCCCTGAAAATATCCTCCTTCAGCGTGTGGGCTCAAGTTCATTTGGACCTGAGAGAATTGCTGGGTACTTGTGAGCCTCTCCTCTCCCTTTGCGCAGTAAATTTCGGCGGCTCTTGACTCCCCCCTAACACCCCCCACCTCCACCAAAGTATTTATTTGCTCTCCTTAACACCTCCTCTAAAAATACGTGTGGAAAATGAAGGAGTAACACAACATTAAAACAGCAATGCACAGATGTATATATGTCTATACAGCTATTGGCTCCTTTTTCAGAAACACAATGAGGACACTTTGATGTGAGGCAACTGAGATTTTACAATTTATTTATTTAGCAGTCACTTCTCTCCAATGCGACGCCCAGTTGGGGTCACACAGTTCCTGGAGCAGTCAAGGTCTTTGCTTAGGGGCAATGTATGCTGACATTCTAGGATTTGAACCTGTGACTCTCTAATCACCGGTATGGTATCCTAAACTACACAATGCCCCCCCAACCCACATCTTGATAAGACTGTATATTATAATTCATGCTTTCATGACCTCAGAATAAAATTAAAAATATAAATATTAGACTTATTTTATATAATGATGTAACTGGACACAATTATGTGACTTTTATGGAAACAATTATCTGTTCATTTCGCAGACATGGTTAAGAACTGGACACTAACGTAATTTAAAATGACAGACTTCCAGCCCTTTGCACTGCTGGGCAGAATTTGAGGGCTTTGCAACAGCAGAGTAGCAGTCAGCTTCTTGATATATGAACACACTGGGCAATATGTAAGAATTCCCATGTCCTCCATCAGAATCTAGACAGCCATTTATTATTTCAGTAATTTATCGTAGTCATTACCATTTAGATGGCTAGATGTATAGGCTGCTGTTTATATGTTATTACTCATAGAATCATAAAATATTGAAAATAGCCATAACGGGAAAAAAGAAAGACAACTAGTGGGTGCTGGGATCAGTCAGTCTGTGACGTTGTGGGTTCCATGAGAGGTCACTCTTACTCTTTGGATGGTGTTTCTTAGTGTGTGTGTGTGTGTGTGCCTGGGTTATGTATATATTACATTGTGTGGATCAAATGTGAAAAAAAATTGTTTTGTCCTTTGACCTTTTCATCAAAAAACTGAAAATACCTAAAGTCTTGTGTTTTGTTTGGGTAGTTGTGGTTAAGGTTAGGGGGTAGGGTTAGGGTAGGGGTTAAGGGTGCTGTGATAAGGGTTTTTCCCATAGAAATGAATGGAAGGTCCCCATTTAGATTGGTACGCCAAAGGGGTGCGTGTGTGTGTGTGTGTGTGTGTGTGTGTGATGGGTGACTGCAGCATTTTCCAGCTGTGTGTAAGTAGAACAGGCCCTATCAGAAAAATGCCTGCTTGTTTTCTTTACTGGTTTTGTGCTGAATGAAAAGAAAAAAAACACAGGCTGAACTAACAGCATCAAGAAGAGGATTGGCCTCTTTTTTTTAGCGGTGTCCAAAAAAGATACCCAATCTGCAGTCGTCAAGGGATACAAGAAGTCAGCCGACTGCACAGGGAATGCCTTTCAGTATTAGCCTTTATATTCTGTCTGTACTCAGGGAAGAAAAAACTGTCAGTCTTTCACAGCTGGCAAGGACCTTGGTAGTCATGAGATACAGAAAGGCTAGCCAAGGCTTTCGGCCGTCATTCAACAAAGGTCTTGCCTTCTAGAGACGGATTCCAGCGGTAGGAACAAAACTTTATTTTCTGAGCGTGACTCTGCATCGAGACACAGCGCCCACAATAATTATATAAGCAGTGTGACGCCAATGCTGTGTGTGATCTTGGGAACCACGTATGGACTGTATAAACACACACACATACACAGAAGCGTGCACAAGCTTACAGAAAATCATTCCAAAACACAGTAGGGTTTCGGTGAACACCTACAGTGAGACTAAAGTCGTAGGCCTCCCAAGGAGACCGTAAGTACTGTTTTACCTTAACCCGTGGGCCCAATCACTGGCCACACCAATCAGATTGACCCGGGGCGGGGGGTATGAATTGGTCCCCCATACAGGTAAGGAGCTTCATATTAAAAACAGGGAAGGCATTACGCATTTAGTTGAAACTCTGCCAGTCCTTAGTGCCCCACCTGTACAGTGGTTCCTGGTAAGTCTTGTTATTTTATGAACCGATAGGGTGGCTGTCGACCTGGGTGAAGGTGCAGAGGCAGGAGAGGATTTTCGAAACTGGCTGTAAGACTGATGTCGATTAAGTTTCAAACCCTCATGGATATAAAAATCAGTGTAGATAATAAATGCACAATTAACGTGAAGACGCAGGCCAGCTGTTACTCATGGGCTGCATAAAAAACAAATTTGCTCGGTAAACAGAGAGATGTGGCAATAGCACTCTGCAGCAGAGACCCCGCCTAGCTAACAGAGCGCCTAATTGTCTTTCCTTCTGCCTCTTCAAGTTTTGCTTTACGATAAGCACTTTGAATATGAATGAAATCAATTCTTAACAATCTATGACCTAATTGCTGCCAATTTCACTGTAATTACTGTCACTGTGTCACTTGTTAGGAAAAAGATCAGAGATATTTTTAAGGTGATGAGGAATGACAAAGATTTCATACATCTGTTTTCCAAATATTTAGCCTGGTCTGGTGACAAGGGGTCCTAGCTCCTACCCCCTCAGCAGAAGGCACACGGCTGGGTTATACCCTGGATGGGATGGTGTTCATGGTGCTGAGAATGACAGACTGGGGCCAGTGGTTCTGTTAGGGGGGGCCGGATGCATTTAACCTTAATGTCCTCCAAGTATTACATGCACTAGATTGCCAGCATAAAGATACAAAAGTCTATTTCGAATACTGGTAAGTTATTAATGCAATGCTTTGAAGTGACATGTAAAATTTTTGTCAAATATATAATTCACACTGATTTATTGTTTAGACTGTCTTGCTTCCACCAGCCTGATGACTTTTTTCTGTCCTTCGCTTTTCACCAACTGAAGCAATTCAACCAACCGGCGCACCTGCGTTAAGAGTCCATCAAGTAAACATGCTTACGGTTGTGTTTCGCCTGTTCCCAGCGCCCAAGATTTTAACCCACCTAAAGAAATGTATAGGAATTATAATAATAGTGATAATAATACTTTTATTTCAGTATTTAGGGGGGACACGGGGTGGGGGGGGGCAATCCATGTTGTCGCAGGGACACTGCCCCCCCCTCTCCCAGTTAGGACAGCATGGCAGCTCTGTGGGAGGTGATGTTGCCCGTCTCATTCGGGATTGGGGCTTTGAATCCTGCCTCTGTGTGTGTGGGGTGTGAATGTTCTCCACATGTCCTACTTTCCAAAGACATGCAGTTACGTTAGTTGTTGTCATGATTCCTATAGTCCGCTAAATACGTTTGCGTGTTTTCATGATGGCAGCTTGAATGCAGGAAGAAATATTTCGATTCAAGTAAAAGAAATCCACACAGCAACTTATTTTCCTGGCAGCAAAAGGTTTGCGCATTGCTGTGAAGAGCAATCCCTGTGCAAATAATCAAAATCTTGTGCTGCTAGCTCACCATCCCTGCCTCGTGTGATCCCTGCCTCCATCCCTGCCTCGTGTGATCCCTGCCTCCATCCCTGCCTCGCCCATAAATTCAGCAAAAAATAAAGTTCCATTATCAGTATCTGCAGCAGTCTGTGAATGAAAATGTTCAAAGAGTCTGTTTTCAAACCCTTTTTAAGAAGATGAAAAACCCTTTTCCCTTTTTCTTGGCAAACATTGGAACTAACCTGATACAGTGTATACTAAATAATTCTTAATATAGACATGCCTTTGCTGCCATGATATATTTATGGATCCTTATATTTTAAAGTGAATATTTGTTGAAATAATATCTTGAAGTCATGTGACACTGTTAAATGATTTCGTTGCTTGTATCAGGCTAGCCAGATATGCTTGCAGGGTTACACACGCAGGGCTGTTTGTGTGTTGCCCACATTTGTCCTTTATTTTGCTCTGAAGGATCCACAGAAACGTCACGCGAAAAGCATCCGAAATCGCTGCGGAAATGCGAACGCCTGTGGCTTTAGCTTTAGGAACGTTCCTCAGTCACTCTTGTGAGGAGCGGGATTAGGTATGAATCACGACGTGGATTTGGGTGGTGGCTGCGGGGGCCGTCCTTTCGGATGGGGTTTTAATGTAACGATGTCCATTGTCCTCAGCTGGAACAAACAGTAACGGACTTTGAGCCATTGCGGGCATCTGTGTCGGCCTCAGAACAAACACAGTAAAAGTAGCTATACGGTCTGTCAGTTTAATGCACCCTCTTGCATTGTGCCCGCGAGCTGCTTTTCTGTTGTGTCTGTGACGTATTTTGGACATCCTTCATCTCGAGTGACTTCTTTGGGGGCATTTACTGCCAAAGCTACGGAGTGTTTGGGGATATATCTTTGGGGGCATTTACTGCCAAGGGTACGGAGTGTTTGGGGATATATCTTTGGGGGTCTTCTGACAGAAGGAGAAAAGATGTAAGTTCTGCAGGACAAAGGAATGACTGCAGGAAACTTACAAGTTTCTTTTAGGTCAGATTTGTGGCAATGAGTCACATAACACCTTCCCTCTCCGCTCCTAGCCGACTGACACCTTTGCCTGCTGCCACAACGGTGCAATGTCACTAAGCTACAAATGGGCTGAGTGAAGAATTATTCAGTTACCATTATTTTCCCTAACCCCCTCCCCTTTGTTCTTTGCAGGTAAGCTGTTGATTGTTGCCTTGCCGGACCTTGATGCTGACAGTTGGCGTGAATCACTCACATGATAAACTGGGGTTCAAACGGTACAGTAAGTCCCGCTTTCTAAAAAAAGGTGTGGCACATTCATCAAAACAAAAAGACACTCCCCAAATCCACAGGAATACAGCCTCTGCCAATTCTGTGTTACGTATCTTCCACGATTGACCACATGAATCATTTATCTGATCTCGTCACCAGGAGGTTGTGGGTTCAGACCTGAACTTGGAGCTTTGTGTGAAGTTCTTAAAATGGAATGCTCCAGTGCGTACATGAAGTGCCTTCAGTTGAAAGCATCTATTGAGACCCTGGTAATAATAGTGTAGTATTTTGTGAAATGCTGGGATTATAGGGCATCCAACCCTCCCCAGATTGACAATACTACGAGGGCCAGGCTTTCTTGAGCAGCGGGTGGGGTGGGCAAACTCATTTTCACAGAATGGTGGAATCACTCAGTTTGAACAACACGTAATGGAAATCCTGGTAATTCCACATTTGCTGCTTAGGCTAAAGTGTTTGCCTGTGATTATCAATCAAATATTATACAAGCTGCTAAATGTACTTGGCATGTTTCTCTCATGGCAGAGGTTCTTTTGGTTGAATTGAGTCTCAAAGAAATACGTGGCAATAAACAAGTGTGATCTGTCGTTCCATTTTGTTGAGAAATGATCCCTACAAAGATGATAATTGGATTTTGGGTTCTCGTTTGCGCAAGATCAAAATGACCATACCTTTAAATGACTCCATGTGTGAGGTGATGAAAGAGAATTAGTGATGTGTTCCTTGCTGGAATTAAATCTAAAATTGTGCCTTTCCTTTTACCAGTTATACTGGGTCTTCATACGTAAAACAAATCACAAAATAGCAAATTCATGTTTTTTACATGAAATTTGAGCACGGCCTACTCACCGTCCCAGACATTTCCAATATAATACTCCTGAGCTTTGCTAAAATGATGTATTCAATATTTGTCGCCCGGTTCATAATAGAGGTTTATGTAGCATACGTGTCCTTAGGGACACTGTCAGTTTCATTTTCAATAAAATAGCAGCCACTAGTCCTGTCATTGTCCACCATAAATGAAATGTTGCTGTCATTTTTGCCATCTGTAATATTCCAGTTGGGTGTTCAGAGCACCAACGAATGGCATGATGGCATCTGTGAAAGCCAATCATGGGCCTTTTCAGCCTTAATGAAATACAGCCCACTAATTACTGCTTGGGAGCTGAGTCCGGCCATATTTTGGGTTGTACGCTTGGCTTTGTAGGAGTGGAAAGGAAAACAACATCACATTATCCACAGCCACGGACCGTGTGTGAAAGCAGCTACCCTCCGGTGTGTGAAAAAATATTTAGCGACTGGACTGCCATGAAATATTGGCAAAGGCGGGGCGGGAACAAGGGGTATCACCAGGGGCTGGTCCCGGGGCTTCCGCTAGCTACAAGTGGGCTTTTAGCGGTTTTTGTTCCATTACATACCTTTGCCTCACGGGACGCCACCTGGCAACTCCTGACATGCTTTTTTCGCTGTTTTACTATCCCCACGGCCACCCCGTCTCACAGAGGTTGTCACCCCCCCCCCCATCTCCCCAGATGTGCTTCCTCTTCCCGTAGCTGTATTTATCCATTCGTTCATTTATCACTGAAGTACGGTCCGGTGTCCCTATTATGTCTCTCCGGTCCCAGCAGGGCACTGACAGTCTTATCGGGGAGGAGAGCGGGGTGTTCAACCTTCAGCTTGTTTCGGGCCCAGCTCGCGCGGGTGCCGTTTGTCTCGGAACACAAGTAGGCGATTCCAGCAGATGACCCAGCGTATGTAGGAGTGTTTAACTCGTTAGTGCTTTGTTAGATGGATATCCGGGGGTTGCGGGGGGTGTCCTTGTCATGTTTTTTGGTTGCTGGGAATGTCGACATTAGCGCATACACTGAAACTGAAAATAGAGGAAATCCTTTGGAATAGAAAAATATAGCTAGCTGCAGACCGTAGCGAGAAATTCTTGGCCCCTTGACAAAATGTCACCTAGGACACCCCCCCCCCCTCAAATTTTACATATATTTTCAAGGACCCCTGTAAAATTCTGGGACCCATGATTTTACCAGGGTATCCTTTCTCCTACTGCGACCCTGCGCACGCTAACTCTGTTAAATCACACTAACCAAGTAAAATTATCAATGGAGTAAAACATCATAAACGGCAATGGCAAATTATAAAGGTGGCAGTGAGAGGTGGAAAAGCATTAGCATTCACCCCGCTGCATTTTTTTCCTCCTTTGGTTGGCAGACGACGGGGGGGGGGGGGGGGGGGGGGTTTTTAATT
>JABFEB020000104.1:18105575-18116166 GCA_019775895.2 Stomatorhinus ivindoensis | reverse complement strand
AAAACAGTTCTCTTCCTCTGTCTGACTCCAGCTATTTTAAATCAGTGTATTTATACCAATTGTAACAGATTGCAGGCACATACAGCATATTTTTTTAAAGTCGTTTCAATTGTGCTGCAAGGCATTTGCTGTAGTTAAGAAATGCTGTTCCTTGGAGCTCTGTTGCAAACAGTTAATAGAAAGTAAAGCAGAAATAGCAAAGTCAGAATGTTCCAGAAGTGTTGCAAAAGGTTTCAGGAAGGGTTACAGAAGGGTTTCGGAAGCATTTCAAAAGGGCACTGAAAGGATTACACAAGGGATGGCGTAGGTTTATAGAAGGGTTCCAGTTGGGTTACAGAAAGGTTCTAGAAGATTTGTAGAAGAGTTCCAGCCGGGTTCGAGATGGTTTGTAGTAGGGTTCCAATTGGGTTACAAGAGGGTTCTAGAAGGTTTGTAGAAGGGTTACAGGTGGGTTACAGGAGGGTTCTAGAAGGTTTGTAGAAGGGTTCCAGAAGGATTGCAGCAGGTTTCGGTTTCCAGATTTATAGAAGGGTCCCGGAAGGATTATAAAACTGCTCCAGAAGGTTTATAGATGGGTTTTGAGAGGTTTATAGAAAGGTTCTAAAATGGTTACCTAGGAGTCTAAAAGGTTTATAGAATGGTACCAGGAGGGTTACAGAAGGTTATGGAAGTTGACAGAAGATGAAGTACTCCTGATGTGGTGGAACTTTGCATCAGCCTGACCCACCAACAACCTTTAAGTCTCTCATTCTCACCCTCCCTAATTAGATTTCAGAGTGCCATTCAAGCTGAAGGATTATAAACTTAAAAGACAACGCCCATGAACCGATTTTACTCCTTGTCAGGCTCATAGTGGAATGGGATTGGCTGTTGTTTGGAAGGAGAATACAAAATTAATTAAAACTTTTTAAAGCCTCAAAGGGCTTTTGCATTTACTGAGGATATTTGCATTCTTAGAGCTAGTTTGGAGCGTGTGGCCAGTAACATTTCAAAGAGGTAGCATTTACCTAAGAAAAAAAAAGCCAATCATGCGAAGTATTGCATTGCGAGAAAAAGTGAGACACTGAAACCCGCTAGTTTAGTATCAGAGATGCAGAATTCTTTAGCACAAGCTCTCCCTGTCATCTTTTTTATCTTCTCTTTCATCTGTTTTTCTTTGACAGCACAGCACAATGGCAGGTGCATTTATCTTGCTATTTTTTGTTTGTGGGAATAATAAAAAATAAAAATAAAACGACTGCCCCCCCCCAGCTCTCAATTTTATAATCATTTTTCTGGACGTGCTGCCAATGAATTCAAGAAAAAAAGAAAAAAGAAATCTAGAAATGTACTATTTTTGTTCTGCTGGTTGCCCAGGAGCTGCAGCCTCCTCCTGCCGTTACAACAGCGGGAAAGCCTCGACTTATCTCAATAACATGGGGATTCAATTAAACCGAAACTGACAAAAACAATCCGAGCCTCCCAAAGAACACCCGCACTCCCTCCCTGCACCTTTTTCAGCCCAGCAGCCAAAAAGTCTGGAGACGTTAGCCGATGCAAATAGAGTCGTGTTCTCTTAGGGGCTCCGGTGAGGATTTTTTCAGCTCGGCTGTTAAAGAAACTCCTGGAAATTAGATGCATCACTGTCACCTGCATGGAACAGGAATGTGGGACTTTTGCACTGCAGAAAGGCTGTAGTACCGTAGAGTTGTTCCTTGGAGAGTACAATTGTCACTTTTCAGCAACTTCACCCCATTGAAAGAAATTTGAAACACAGTGAGGGATTGAGTTCGAATTTGTCTGTTGCGTATCCCCAAAGGCAGTTTTTAGTCATTTGAATTAATGTTACATTAGTTGCAATTAAAGATTATAATATCACATTTATTTAGTGCTGTGACCCATCTAGCTAGCACTACGTGTGCAGTTATGGGAAATGAATCAACACTTTACTGACGAATCAGGTTCAAGAATTCAACAAGTATGAAGCGATTTTAAGCTAGCCAGTATTCTGGTGTTAACAATACTTAGCTTTGTGGTCAGATCTCGTGCATTAGCTTCCTGGTGCAAAAGCACCATCTACAGATATCTGGGAGGCCTGGAGGTCATTAATTGCCAGTATTAAGGGATATGCTACAATCTTCCAATCAGCACAGGTGTTTCTGAGCTGGACTTTGTGACTATTGTTAGGAAAGAAAACAAAAGCAGGCTGGTGGGGGTGTAAATTGAGAGTAGTAAGAGAGAGACCTGTTCACTCACACATATGCTGGGGTGAAAAACAGCCAGGCAAATACATACAGCATTGGGTTATTCAGAACCAGAGAGTAAAAGTCCAGACCGGGATTTTGTTTCAACCAACCAGTTGAGTACTCCGTGACTGTGACTCCTAATGCTCAACTAGTTGGTTGAAACAAAATTCCTGTCTGGACTTTTACTCGCTGGATCTGAATTACCCAACTCTGAATATATAAGAAAAATAGCATGCAACTAACCTTATACAACATTGTCAGAAGTGGGTACTGATCTTTACACTCAACGATTTAGGTCTTGTTTACAATAATTTTACGTCTGATTTTAAACAAGCCAAACTTCCTAGGAATATTGATGTAAACAAAACAGAAACATTCAACCAGTCATTCAAAAATATAGTGGTAGTAATCTATATTATTGTCTATATTAAAATTAAAACTTATTGCTCTCTTAAAGTGTTTATGCGATTATATATTTAGCCATATTTGCAAACACAATATTTAGTAAAGCACTTATCTGAGTAAATGCTGCCTTTATGCTGTATTTATATATGAACGTAGCTGTGTTCCCTAGGCGATGTGGGTACAGATGCCATCGCTTATTTACTTTTATGGTGGCGGTTGAAAGTGGCAGAATAACCATAAGAATGAATTACGTGCAGAAATTCCTCTGTCGGAGCAGAGGACCGGTGCCAGGGTTGATGAATTGAGTCAGGGCCAGTGTCTCAATTCCAACACCTTCTCACAGCAAGCCTTGAGTTAGGGGAGGAGCAGAGGAATCAGGACTCCCTCTTCAGTTTTCACATTATAGCCTTCCTGCTGTCTGCAGGCTGTTGAGAGAACAACAATGTTCCCCCGTTGCAAAGCTATCACAACATGACCATCTGTTCTGTCATCTGAGATACCAAAAAGAAAAGGAAAAACTGCTTCTTGACGGTTTTTACTACTGCTTTAATAATATATCACAACAGATTCCACCTTTCAGTTCATTTTGGTGCCTGTACGCTTTGTATCTTATTAAGTTTAAAAACCTAAATGGGCTTTATTACAATCCAATAACATACCAATTAAGGTAACAACTGCAAATAAAATTGAGAAATTAAGCAGAACTTTTTTCTCCAACTGGAATAGTTTAGCAAATCTTGTGCTTCTGTTCCATACCAACCCACAGGATTAAAGGAAAAAAACTTCTAAAACTAATAATGTTGGAACGAATGGATAAGTAACTAGCATAACTATGGTACAATTGATTAAAAGTGACATTGGCTGTTTGGTAAGCCATTTGCAGAAGATACTTTTCTCAAAGTAAAATCTAGTCCGATTAACGTTATTTAGCTTATGTTTAAAAATGGGCAGTGTCGGGCACTTCAGGTCTAGAAGTTACAAATCCAGACCACAATTTTATTCCTACCCATCAGGTAAGTACTCCGTGTCTGTGAATTTTTATCTTCACCTGGTTGGTAGGAAAAAAATCCTGGCCTGGATTTGTAGCTTCTGGACCTGAAATGCCCAACAATGAAAATAGGATATCAAAGATGAGAAAGCTTCTACTTCCTCAGTATTTACAGTTTGGAATGCAGATTTGACCAGATGTTAAAAATAAATAGAAGGATATTTGATAAATAACCGTATTCATATTGTGACAAAAGCTGTTTAGAACGATGCTGTGAACAGTACCGGCTATCCATTAAGGCTATTAACTTTACATCGTTACCGAGGCCATGTGTCACGGAATCATCACTTATGATGCAAATAATCCTTTTTTAAGATAAGTCGGAAATGCTTAGCATTTACGGCACTCCAGAGCAGGGTGACAGGAAGGTTAGATCCAGAAATGCCTCCCAAATATGACAGACACGGTCTCGGGGCTCTTCATTACACATACATTGAGTTTAAATGGCTGTAAACGTTCCTCAGAAACACTTTCTTTGTTTATTTTATTTCCTAAGATGCTAAGTGCTCAGCTGTGTTTAGACTCTTCTCAAAAGTACGCCTAAGCAGTTATAAGTACTCGTTTCTTGGACCTGGATAGAACTCAATATACCTAATATCCGATGCCTAATAATTGGTATGTATAAATGAGAACAGACGTCACGGAATTTGTTGGGCTGAATGAGCAGGATTATGGTTCTTTATAAACAAAACCAAACAACCAGTTTTATTTTGCTTGGAAACTTTCTACAAGGACATTAGGTTCCGTAGGTGTGTTATCAAAATGCCATCTTGTGCATACAGGTACAGAATGCTGTTGGACGGAAATGCTGAGTTCTACACGTGTTTGAGAAAGCAAGAACGCTGAACTTAATAACCAATGAAAAAAACCCTACGGAAGCACATGAATTGATACTAAAAGGTATTTTTAGGGGGGCATAAGTCAGTGTGTGTTGTCAGCAATACAGGCACGAAAAAAAAAATTTGAACTTAAGTCTGGTCGGACTTGGACCGCACCAAATACTGTCTTCGGAAGTGTGTTTATTACCCATATACTGAGTTGTTTTGTTTGACTGCACATAAGCCACATTTATACCTAATTTGCTTTCTTCATTTAATGTAATCCAAAGCAGCAATGCCTGAATAATCCCTCTTTATTTTTTCTAATGTAGTGAAGCTCCTGACAAAACCGTTCATCCCGTATCGGAGTCAAACCCTCTGTTATTCGAACACCAAGCACATTACAATTTTCCCTCCACGTTTTATTTGTGGGTTTAACTTTCACATATGCATGTTTCCTCCTCAAAATCCAATGTCATGCATGGTCTATCTTATTAAAATTTATGTTTGAATTTTTTACAGTGATGCACACCATTTTTGTGAAAATTGAGTCCATTGGGGTGTGACTTGGCTTGTTTGAGCTTAATCATTTGTTTTGTTTTAAAAAAATACCAGATGCAAACCCAGACGAGGAAATCAAACAGATGCATAAAGCTGATGTGGATTCCAGCCGGACTGGATTTTTGTGCCATATAAAAAATAGCTTTTGCAAAATTTGGATATAGAAACACGTAACTGCACAAAGCACATCCCATATGAAGGGAGAAAGTGAGAAGTAACATAATTGTACTAAGCGAATTTGAGAATTACAGATTATTTTTATTAAATATTGAAATGACATACAGAACTAGAGGCAAGCTTGTTGCATGAGTGCACTGTAAAAAAAGTGTTGTTTTTCGTTTACATTCTGCATCCTTTCGATTCCTCGGAGTGTTTAATGAAAACCTTGAGAGAGCAAGAGTGCGAGAGATGTAGCATCCCAGAAATGTTAAATTCTTTCCCGGTTGACTGCACAGCACTTTCCTATACCATTCCTTATGGGTTTTTAAATTATAATTTAAGAGTAGAACATCATTTGGCATCGTCTGGTTAGGAGGTTGTTCACTGTTCACTGTTCACTGCAGCTGCAGAGCGTTTTGTGTTCGAGTTCATCCTCTGTTTTGACGCAATTCGCTTGGCAAAGCTCACCGGCTGCTGCGAGAGCTGTTCTGGCTACTCGTCTCCCTTTTTAGTCTGTCGTACTGCTGTTTTCCGGGGTTACAATATTAGAGTAGTTTATGTTAAGACCACAGCGGTATATTGTGACTGAAAGGATGGGTATAAGGTGAGAGGTAGAATTTCTTTCTCCATGACGGATGATAGTCAGGAAGCCAGGAAGTCAATTGCTCTGACTGGTGAGGAAATAAAAATATAATACTGTATGAGATCAGTAAATGCCAAAATGAAATTTTATAGGCCAAAGATATAATACAATATTGCATTACCTATACACCAAATACTTGAAGGCTGAAAGGCTAACTTTAAATTACATAATGAAAAAAGAATGACTTTCAAGTCCAAAGTGAAAGTTTTTATTACTGCGTACTCTGCAGATAAAGCTTACTGGCAGTTCTTCAGGTCTGTGAATCTGTGACCTGCAGTTACACATGTTTCCATCGTGTCTTGCCACCAAACTATGTAATTCTCAGACAACTGAGGATAGATTTACAAAACAGCAGCAGAAGACTCTGTGAAAATAAATCACCTTGACCCAAATATTTGCTTTGTTGTGGAATATGTTTCAAAAGAATTTAATTAGTCTTTAATGATATTAGGGATAACGTTTGGTACATAAAGTTTGGGCATAAGTCTAGCATGCATGGTGCAAGAAAACATGTGTTAACTGCTTCTTATTACAGCAAGAAAATGTGTTTACACAGCTTGTGCTAATCAGACATACTGGTAGCGATTTGTCTTTGGGTGCCATGATGCAAACGGACTCCAGAAATTTGGGGGAGATGTCATCAATCTCTGAGATGCCAGTAGTCTCTCGTTCCGCTACTTTTTGTCAAAAAATGCATTCACATGGCGTCTAACCCTATCAAAGACCTACGTAAGTCCCTGTATACATTCCTAAGCTTAATGAAAAATCTAAATTATATTTAAACTGCTTAATAATAAGTCTGGAAATAATTGCAATATGTTGGTAGCGCATTGTGTCGTACTGCTGCGCTACAGAGAAGCGCCCTTGGTTGCGGAGGCCGTGCTGCAGTTGGCATGCCTGCGTGTGTCACCGGCAGCCTTCTTAAGCTGCACAGATGGCTTGCTTTAAACCTGTGCCCTGGCGACGAGCGAGAGGGAGCTCAGTGTCTAGGGCCGGCCTCCAGGGCTGACATGTGCCGGGTCTTAAGAGCGACGATTACGGCATCACCCGGCTCCGGATCACGGGAAGCCTGTTCTGGAGGTCGGTGCATGGGGGAGGTAAACTTCTCCGCTCAACGCGGCAACGGAGGGGCTGCAGTGACAGTGATCCACAGTCGCTCCTGCCAACATTCTTCCGGTGCTGTTCCCGGATCAGATTAATGTCTCCCCTTACAGTGTGTTACATGCGGGAGTTGACATTTTATTTTGGTCGCCCTTCTTGTTAATTTTGCGCATTGAAACACAGACGCATGAAAAACTTATATTTGCCCCTAAAGGCCCCAACTAATGATTTCAGAACATCTGAAAGACATACAGTATGTCTTTCTGCAGTTTATCACGTTGGGTCTCGTTGGTACTAAGGGGGCATCGGTTATTGCTCCTGCTGCAGGTTATATTGAGCGATACGGAAACTTTGCATAGATCATGGTAGCGGAGAGAAAGATCACAGGTGGCCCTGCACTGCAAAGCCTCACTGACATTGGCATGAAAAAGCGGAGAGTAAGCCCACATTCCCGCAAACCTCAGCTCGACACTTATCACCCGTTATCCCCTCCAAGACTAAGGACAACATAACTCATCCTCTTCAAAGACAATACACTGAAGTCGGCTTCAGCCTTTCACACAGATCCCCGCGGAACCTGATGACACTCAGGAGAACCAGTAGACACGTTTCCTCACATAAAACAGTAGCATGGTCTGTGTCGTTGCAGAAAACCACAATGCCCTCTTTTCCCAGCACTCAGTGTCATCCGCTTGTTCGGGATGCTGTGCCACACTGGGAATGCTGGGAATGTACAGTACGTGTAAAACAATGGAATTGCCTTTAGATGTGAATAACACAATGCTGCATGTTTAGAACACTACTGGAGGGTTAGAGTTCACACTAATATGTGGGAAAGTCAGAAGATCTGCTTCCCGTGCTCCTTCTGGTGTTACTTCCTCTTGCCCAGTCACTTCCCCTTCCTGTACCACTTCCCCTTCCCATGCCACTTCCCCTTCCCATGCCACTTCCCCTTTCCGTGTCACTTCCTCTTCGAGCGTCACTTTCCCTTCCTTTGTCACTTCCTCTTCCTAGGTCACTTCCCCTTCCCATGCCACTTCCCCTTCCCGTGCCACTTCCCCTTCCAGAGGCACTTTCCCTTTCTGGCCAGTGTTCCTGACTAGAGCACCAGAAATGTCATGTGCTTCTTTTTTGGACATGAAAGAGTGGAAGCTCAAATGCCCCTTTGGGTATCAGCCAGTAGTGTGGTGGCTATGGAGATGAACTGGCAAACTGGTATGAACTGGCAAGCAAAACATTACCAGGTGAAGTCCCAGGTGTCGCCATATTGTAATTCCAGTAATTAGTGTCCAGCAAGGTAAAATATGTAAAATATGTTAAAGTTACCTAGTAAATACTTTAGTGATTATAAATGACTATTAAGTCCTTTTGTGACAAAACTGCTCCCTATAGCTGGATGATCCTTGTTATCCTCGACTCGCTCCAAGTAAGTCCTTCATTTCCCAGATCACACCCAGTAAACTAAATATTCTCCTCTTTGTTTATGTCATGGACAAGCTCTCATCAGATGCCAATCCCTAGTATCTCTCAGTGATTAGGAAGATGAACTTTGCCTAACATTGTCAAAGTCATTAATATTTAATACATTATATATAACTTCCTACGATTTCCATGAGCGAATTGTTCAGTCAACCTTCGTCCCTTTACTCTCCTGCACCCTCCAGCAGCATGGCGGAATTAATTCCCATATTCCTTTCAAGATTCAGGTGATTAGTCACTAACTATTCCTGTATATTATCAGCCGGTTACATTTTGAATGCCTGCGTGTTTCTTACATGTTCGTTAGTCCCCTAACTCACATGTGTATGTTCTGCGTGTGGTTTTCCCTGCTCTCTGACCTAAAGAACTGATTAAGCTTCCTTCAAGTAATTGAATATTCACATCCTTCACATTTGCTGCTAAGGTGATAAGCCCTCTCTCTAGACCCCTTGAAGGCCATTGTAACTGCCAAGGTGAAATTCCTTGACTGCTGCCCCGAGGTTGCAAAGGATAAACAATTAAAGCTTCATAATTTATACATTTTAATTAATATTAATAATTAAGTAGTCTCCACTGTTCCTAAATATTTGGTGACCCGTATGAAGAGTTCCTGAAACTCTCTAAAATCTCCTACATATTTTAGATGTACAAACGCTAAACTCCTGTAAATCCCGTTCAGGCATTTTTGATAGATAGCAGTACAGTTACGGTGCCTCTCACAAGCTGCATCCGATATGGTCCCTCTCACTCCCCCTGGTGGCAAGCTTAAGACTCGACATAGTGTAAAACATGGAATGCCAAATGGTTTCAAATGGAGAAGGGGGAGGCGAACATTACGTCGTATCATCCGCTGGCTGAGCCGTCAAGATGAAAATGGAGACTCCGGTGCCTGGACTCATAACGGGGGTGTCATAATAGCTGCTGTCACCAACAAGCCCCTCCCCCCTCACTGGCAAGTCATCTCTCCCACTGATGTTGAAAGACACTTTAGTCAGGATGCTTGAGCAGTGGAAGAATATCAATTAATGCCCAAGCTAAGCAAACTCTTCGTGGCAGTAAAATTTCATTTGTGTTTCATAATTACATACAATGTTAATGTTCTATGACTCATAGTGACAAATTTCCTGTCTTCTTTTCATGGCCCCGGTCCTTTAACGCGCCTCCATATACTTTGTCCTATGTCACACTTTGTGTACCAATTTCAGCTTCCCGGTTGCAGCTCTGATGAAGTGTCAGGATCGTCCGTGTAGCTCACTGTTAGACTATTAATCATGGTTGAAGATATCACTTTTTCTTGTAAACAGTTTTACTTCCACAGCAATAGTTTGGCACTTGATTCCCAGAGTTTACAAACCAATAGGACTGTCAGAACAGGACCGGACACCTTCCCGATAATCGATACAATTTTTTAACTGTTACATTTGCTCAGGTCTGTCACACGGTGGCGCTGTGTGTGGTTTTGCTGCCCGCCAAGGTTTCAGGTTTCAATCAGCCAGCTCCAGTGCCATGCAGGTTTCCACTGGGTACTCCGTTTCCCTCCAGCATTTGGCATTTCTAAATTGCCCGTAGCGCATTACAGTTTTTCTCAGCCCGGTCCTCGGGGACCCCACAGACAGTCCACATTTTTGCTCCCTCCCAGCTCCCAGCACACCTGACCCACACAATCAAGAACAGCAAATACCTGGAACTAAGACAGCCGTTGGGAGGAAGCTCTTGCTCACCCTGCGGGTTTTGGAGGCGAGAATTCTGTACCTGCTTCTGGACAGGATCTCAGGCTGCGGTTTGCGTTGGAGGCCTCTTTTCATGCTGGAGGGGTCTGGGCACCGATGATGGTGACGCTCACCAGACCCTTCTGGTAGGAGAGAGAGCAACTCGGGATCAGAGTGGGGCTGACAGGTGGCAGGTGGTGCCTATGTATTTGTGTATACTACAGTGGACTGGCACCCTGGGTAGTGTATACCCCTGTCTTGTGCCTTGTGATGCCTGGGAAAGCTTCTAAATTCTCGCTCAAAAAATCCTTCTACTGCAGTGACTGTTTGCGGCGAACAGGGGGAGTGGTTTGAGTGATACACGCTGCCATTGGGGATCACATCCAGACCACTCCCCATGACGCTGTTCAGGGTAAGCAGCTGGCCGATGGATGGATGGATGG
>JABFEB020000104.1:18067347-18082724 GCA_019775895.2 Stomatorhinus ivindoensis | reverse complement strand
CCCCCCCCCCCCCCCCCCCCCCCCCCCCCCCCCCCCCCCCCCCCCCCCCCCCTACTAACCAAAAGAACAACCTAATGAACAGATTACACCCACTTGTGTTAAACTGGGTCACGCATGTCCAGAGGAGATGGTGGGGGACACCTAAGATGTATAATTATAAAGTGTGCCTTGAGCTTTAACATAGTTTTGTGTTGCCAGAATGAATTGTTTTGGTGGTTCTTAAATTAGTCTCTAAAGTCCTCTCTGGGATTCCACCAATGGCCCGTTCCGCCGTGCCACAGAGCTCTCTCCGTGGTATCACTGCCACTCCTTTATTGTGATGCAATTAAGTCTATAAAAAATCCCGCCCTGATGTAAAACCCCCATGTAATTCAGCGGGGTGTGGGCGGATTGCGGAAGTGTGCATGTCTGTTTGGAGGGAGGGCGCTTCCCACGAGCACGGAACGAGGCAATTCCAGTGACATAATCGCAGAGAAGCCAGGCTTATCTCGCGAACACGCCCATGTTCCCGGTGGGACGGCTGCCGGAATATGTCAGACACCTAAAGGAGCCTCGCGCCTGTGCTGCCAAGGTGTCACGCTTGGTGGAGTTGAAGTTTCCCCCCTCGGATGGGAGGGGAAGCCAAACAGCCGACAGCTTACTGAGATGAACATCACCTGATCTGCCCTAATGCCTGGGAAGACACAGGGACCGAAGACGGAGGGAAACAGGAAGGCCGAAGTCCCATCATGCCTTGCATCATTTCGTGCCACATCTCTTCAGAGTCCCAACTCCTGCATTCTTTGAACGACCTCCATTCAACTATTTCCTGGCAAACATCGGTGACCATTTGTGTGAAGGATCAGGATGATGATATTTTTAATGTGGAGAACTGCCATGCGCCAGGTGTTAACCAATCCTGAGGATCATGGAATGGCCTCAGTTCAACACAGCTGTTCTGCTTCAATACCTATATCTACTAAACTGGCTTAGAAAATATTGGTTATATTTTTGGTTATATTTTGGTTATAGTTATGCACAATTAGTGGGGAGTTAAGCAGTCAAAAATAATTTGCCTTTGGGCCACTGTCTAACCATTGATGGCCATAAATGAGACAACCTTTATAAAGGCTGGGTCTATTTTTCCTGACATTGTCTCCAGGGCTTCCATGACCTTAGAGAAGAATTAAAGAAGGTAGTTATAATGATGCAATAACTCTTTAGAAGACCCCAATACCACGAGCATAGATTTTTTTTAATTGTGTCATATTTGTATAAGACGTTGCTTCAAAGCTTCAAAATGCGGCACAACTGCAAATACTCATTAAAATGCTAAAAAACAGCTATTTATGGAAACTAGGCAGGATTCAGTTGTAGCTTTTTAATAAATGTTCCAACCAGGTGTTTTGAATTTTAAATCAATGATTTTACTGTCATATTGGAGATTCTTCTGTTTAGTTGTCAATCTTATCTCTCACCATTTCTACACATTTGTATTTTACATTTTTTTTTACGTTTGAAGAATTCATCCATCTTTTCATCCAGCGAGAGCCACCTGAAACCATAGATTGCAAGACAAGTTACACTCTGGCCAACTCACAGGGCCATCCCAAGAATGAGCATTTTGAAAAGGTGTTTTAAGTGCTCTGTCTTGCCTTAATTTATTATTTACAGCTAATCATTTATTTATAAATAAGACATTTGTGTCTTCTCTTTCCCACCTTAACTTCACCCCCTTTTCCGGAGACTCCATCCAAAAAGAATTCCAACTTTTTGACTATATCCTCTGCACAGAATCCAGATCTTTCAATCCTATCAAAACAGGAAGCTTCTTGAAGCTTGGTTTCCTTTCATCTGCTCCCCGTGGGAAGCATGCCGTCAACATCTCCACATACAGTTTTACGGAGGGAAAAAAATAGGCAAGTGGAACACTGTACAATGGAGGCTTGCTTGACAGTGTATAATAAATATATTTCCCCTTAAAATTCAGTTTCACTCATTTTATGAATTCCATTTCATCATATTTTGCTTTAGTTACAATCACTGTTTTTCAGCATTTACTAACAGTTGAATAAAAACAGACATGCATCTTTTGCGTGTGGATTTACAATGCCTCTCTGCATCTACGAATATGTCTAGTTTCACTCCGAAAAGAATATAAATAGGTTGAAAGAACCTTCTTTTGGCATTTCTAAATCTGTTTACAAGTGTAAAGAGTTTTGTAAGTATTCTATTCACTGTTCGATGAATGCGTCAAAGGCCTGGGCACATGTTTCATTGTCCATTCGTATAATTTGTCAGGAAGTCTCAGAATCTTCAATATTTGTGGAAATATTTCACTACCACCAGACATAAAAAAACAAATTACTTTTGACAGTGCCAAGAACTCTTTTTTTCTCTTCTCAAAAAGAATGCGTCACACAAAGTATTTCTACCTCTTTCAGAGGGGAAACACACTTTAACATCTTCTGATAGTGGTATAGCTAGTCCTTCTGGAAAAGATTAATTGTGCTCTGGCAGAAAGCGCTGGACACAGGTGTAGCAAGAGGAACACCTAATTAGTTCCATTCAGGGCACACCTTTTCTGATTTGTTCTTTCATACAGAGAGAATTCTTCCTGTCATATTCCTCTATAAAGCCCCCGTTTTGCTGAAAACAAATCTCATACAGCATCACAAGGGCATCCCTTTAAATAGAATTACTGTTTGACACAGCAAAAATAGATTTTCGGAAGGGAACAATTGAATCATAACAATTGCATTTGACCTGTGAAAGGTTAATGTGACTGTGGATGCAGCTACTTGTTATGACTGTTATCTATGTTTTTAGTGTTATGCAGTCAGTGCAGCATGGGGTGTCCTGGTGGTGCAGTAGGTAGCAGTCTTGTCTCATACTTCGTGTTTTGGGGATTTGGACTCTGCCACACGCATATGGAGTGTGCTGTGTAACCCCCCAACTTTATGCAGGTTTCTTTCTGCAATTAAAAGGCGTGGAGTTTGGTGTCTCTAAATCACTATTAGTATTTTTGCGTGATAGTGCTTTTTGACTGACTGGCATCCCATATAAATTGTACCCCTATACTATGCTACCTCTGACAGACTACAGATCTCAGTGTGACCCTGACCAGCATAAGCTATCAGTAGATAGATGAATTTTGCTGCTAAGAAACCCAAAATTTCACTGAAGTTTGAATACTATAAGCATGAACAGCATCTGAATAAACAGCTTTGTTTAAGTTGAAATCAAGTGGCTTGGAAATTAGAATGAATGTCATTTGTATCCAGTACACGGAGGATTCGCCTGAGGAACCATGATCGTAATAAAAATACTCAATATGCATGAAATATACTGTAGGCTCTGGGCTCACCAACCACCCATGCTGGAAATATGGTTAAGGGAAATTGATGAATGGGTAATATAGAGGTACAGCTCTTATTAAGGAGCTGTTTCCATAAAAACAGTATCACTGTATCTTAGAATAATGTGTGGAACTCTACTGGAACTATGTGGAACTATGGAAGTAACATAAACGGTTGGATTGATTATACTAGTGGAACAAAGAACATTTTAGGATCTCCAATTTTTGTGCTTAATTGGTCTGAGACCCATTGACCGGGGAGGTGGTGGGATACATTTTACATTCGTTTTGTCTTTTTGAGTCAAAGCATTCATGATGGGGCTATTTCCACCCAGGAGGAACATGGCCATTAATAATGACTTCATTACAATTTATCTTGCTTTCTGAGGGGTTGATTGGAACACTCCGAGAAAATACACTCAACGTCGTCAAATAGCCATCACAACCTTTTACCGCTGTAAATTTAAGAATCATGTGTAGGCTTCCTTTGGCACTTACCACTTACGTTCTCCCCTGAGCACCAAGAACAGGAGGAGGGGTGACTCATCTGACAGATTGACATATTCCACTGCTCAGTCGACCACCAGCTGTATTCTTTGCATCCGTTTAGTGACAAAAGTGCATTTTTAGTTGTAAAAGTTGATGTCTTTTCCCCAGACTACCATTCCAAGCTCATGTAAGGCACTGCAAGTTAAGCACTTGTCATCAGTGAAGAACGCACCACACACACCATCAATCAGCCTCCTCGAAATCACTGAGATCTCTCCTTATATCCATGGTAGACCAAACAACTGGGAACTGGACCAGGCACCATACCTGTCTGGAACCTCCTGCTTTCCCCTTTCTTCCCAGGTGTTTTATTTCTTTTGACAGTTACCTGTAGGTGACACATATACTGTTGTTAATCTCACATGTACTTTGAAGATTAAAGCAGTCAGAGTGGGCATTTTGATGGTTATGTGTGGGACCGTGTGGGGTTTCTATCTTCTCCTTGTGTTGCGCCGGATGTCTCACACAGTCCAGAATCAGGAAGCAAAGCAGCATAGTGTCTGATTATGGACTGCTGTTCCATCTTGGTTCTTCTCGTGCAACTCGTGTGGGTTTCACGCTCACTGTGACTGCAGAAGCAGTTGGGGGGATGGATGGATGGACATTAATGGTATTCAAGTATGGCAAGCAAGTAACTAAACAAATCATGGCAGAAGTCTCAAACTACCACTCTGTTGGTAAACAGTTTTATATGCAGGAATGCATACACTGTAACTGGTATGCAAGTACACTTTCACCTTTGATAGCAATACCTGTGGTAATCAGTTGTTGTAACAGCAGAAATGCGTGCGTAATCTCTATATGACCTGTTTCATGTTTTTAATTGACCATTGGAGTTTGTAATTAATACTGTAATTCAATATATATTTGCAATAAAAATTCACAAATTTTCTTTTAAGTAATCTTCGTAGACTAGGTTTTGTTATAGATTAGTGGAGTATTGACATTGCATTGTCTTTTGTCCTCTCATAAGAATATCTGAATTGGTCTTTTTGGTAGATGATCTCATAGCCACTGGTCTCCAGGTAATTTAAGTTTGAGACCCCCAGATTATAGAGTGAAAGGAACAGAAGAGTCGAATGCTGTATTCATATGGAAATATCAAGGGGTCAGCTTCATGGCTAAACTCACATAATTCATGTTCACACTTTGCACGAAGACATGAAGACTAAAAGGAGCGACGCTGTGCGGAGACGAGGGGCTGGCAGTGGATAACAGTCAGCACTGCTGTAATTGTCGAGCGTCTCTTGCCAGCAAGTCTAGCAGATTAGCTTTGCATGACAAGACCTGCATCTACTCCATCAACCAGAAGGAGAGAGTCTGTCCTCCCACGAAGTGCTCAAATGACAGTCTTTCCTAGCTTCAGCAGTGAAAAAGGGACTCAGTGGCACATTACACATAGGTAGGAAGAAGCCCTCTATTTTTCAGGGCTAAAAAGGAAAGCACAGGTGCCACGGCAAGTTTAAGTTCACCACCTACTGCAATGCGCATATTATCATTTTTTTTCTTTTGCAAGTGCGAGAACGGCACAGCTGAGGGACACACAGGCAGGGAAATGCTTTTCACCGATTTCCTCAAGGCCAGGTGCATTTGCCAACCATTTCGTGGCTTTCTACATAATTTATTTTTTTTTAAAGCCAGTGAAAATATCCGCACCATAAGAAAATACGTTTCCTCACAAAGCGACTGGCGGCCTGTTAGCTATGACGGTAGCTCCCGGTGAGCAGTACTTGAATAACACTAATAAAGTCATCATAAACAACACATCTGTTTTATTAGGCTGGTCTTAAGAGATCAAAGAAGTAAACAGAAAAAATGAAGAAAAGACATGCCGCTAAGTACCGTAATCCGATAAAAGGTGTAAACAAACAAGTAATAGCAGCCTGAGAAAAAAGAACGCAGACCCGTGGACTGAATAATAATTAGAAAAATTATGCAAATCATACATGTTCAGATAATGAAAAAACTTCACGTTAAATTCCTGAAGATTACGTAATTAAATTCCTGAAGATTACGTAATTAAATTCCTGAAGATTACGTAATTAACCTGCTACAATATGTTATTTGTGTTGCCTGCTTCATCGGAAGAAGACATTTATACTTTTCCTCTTGCTGGAGGAATTTCAGCAAAGTAGCCTTTCTGCTAAAATAGGGCCACTTAGCAACAAATGGGGAGTGTTTCTGAGGTATTTATTTAGGGGGGGCGCAAGGGGCCACCTGTGGGGGGACAGGGAGGGGACCAAGATTATCCATATTGATTCGTTCCACCTGTCTGTCGCCCTCGCTGATTCCTGTATATTGGTGTGGTCTCAGTTCTGCTTTGTCCTTACTAACCTGGATTGGTGTCATGAAGGTGGGGGAAAGTGCCTGCTTGTTATTTTTTCTGCAAGCTTCTTGAGTACATTTACATCTTATTTATTCAGCAGACGCTTTTATCCAAAATGTCATTTTTTGAGAGAACCCCGGGTCAGACGATTCCTGGAGTAACTGAGGGTTAAGGGCCACGCTCAGGGGCCCAGTAGTCAAAGCGCTCCACCTTCCTCAGGGTTTGAGCTGGTGACCTTCTGATCACAGGCACAGGGTCCTAACCCACTAAGCCCCAGCTCACCCTCATATAATGTCTGATATTTGTACTGTTAGCCCTGTCTCTACGCAGTTCCTGTTTCTCCTGAGAAGGGTGTTCCTTTCCCGAATAAACAAGCTGTTCACTACCCCACCCCAGTGTCTTGCAGTGTGACTGTTACATGGTTACACCGTTAGATTCCTTTTATTATAGCAGTGATGAATGATGTGGAGCATGTTACAGGCATTCCGGCATATAGGCGGACTTCCAGAACAGATATATTCCAGAATACATAAAAAAAGAAACACAAACTCCATGCTCACGCATCTGCTGATATTTGACCAAGTGAGCACCCCGAATGATAATGCCTCTTTCAAGGTGATAATGCAGAAAATGACAGTGCAGATGGGAACCGGCGTTGGCTGTGACAAGGTCATAAACACAATAGAGGCACTGTCCCTTTTCCACGTGTCATGTCTTGCACCTCCTCTACCTTTCAAGGTCGAATGTCATGGGACATTGTTCATTAAATATGCTTTTGTCTTGTGATAAGACATCTTTTAATTTTTGAATATTCCTTATTGGCCCAGCTACAATAAGGATGATTCGGCTTCTATTGAAGAACTCCTATCTAAATTCTAAGAACCAAAATAGCGTAAATAGAATACCAACGCACACAGGCCAACAGATGATATTGCGGAATTGCTCAAGTCATTTGTTTAAGGAGGCCATTCTGAACGACTGACTGAGACAAATGTTTGGCAGGACAGACGCTACATGAATCTGCACCAACCCTTTACTTTAGCAGCTAATGGCAGTGTTTTCTGGTATGCTTGGAATTAAAGATAAATGTAGAAGCATTGCTTTTAGTGGGAAAAGTTGCACTAAACTCACCCAAGAGAATACACTAGTTTGGTGTTGCAGTATCATTTATATGCTCCATCCTGAGTATTTCTGTGGAACCCATAAATCAAACAAGACATGTGGGGCTTTATTGTATATTGTACAGAAATTGCATTAGTGCCATTAGGTGTAGGTGTGAATACTCTCCACTGTCAGTATAATATCACCATAAAGAAAAATGACAATATATAGAGCAGAAATGGAAAAATCAATACTGTATTTATGCCCCATGTGAAAACAGTATAACTCATAACTGAACACATTTTTCCTTTTCTAATTGATACTTTATTAAGGTTCTTGTGTATTATTTGGATACGAAGTATAAAACTGATATACATATATAACAAGAGGAGTAGAAGTGCAGTATTAATCCATACATATGCAGCCAACTGAAATAATCCAGTTTCCACCCAGTTTCCCTGCACAATCCTGGCATACAGGAACTGCAAAAGGTGTCAATTTGCTTGGCACTTTTAGTAGAAGAGCAGTATAAATTGCCCTGTAAAGGGCAATCTAAGGCCAGCGTCCGTGGCCTGAGGAGAGACTTAGCTCAAATTCCGCCATGCTTCACTGTAGCGGGAAGGCATTAGACTGAAAGGGTGAAAGATGAAGATGAAAGAATGAACCACCTGGGTTCATTGCCATTTATTTATAAAAATGCCGGTGTTGGGGGAAAAAAAGAGTTCTTCTCAGTCAATACGATAATGTGATGATTATAATAATAACAATAATAATAGTGATCGTGGTGGGTTGGGTATTCACTACCTTGTGTCCGTAGCTTCTGGGATAGACTGACGAACCATGCAACCCTGCGTAGGACAAGCGAGTATAGAAGATGGATGGGTGGATGGATGGATGAATGGATGGATGGCTAGATGATAATAGCAATAATAATAATTCCCTCAACCAGGATGAGCTTGGATAAGATTGGATGGATAACAACAACAATAATCATCATCATCATCATCATTGTCATCATAATCATCTGTTTTATTGATACTCTTTCAAGTATTCCTTCCTTTAAATGACTTCCTAGTGCAGGACAGTGGGTTCACTACAGCAGAGCCTCATTTGTCTTTGTAAGGACATGCAGAGAAGGATCAGAAGGCCGCTGCTCTGTGTCTGCCTAAGCTAATTTACAACGAGGCTGAAAAATCGCCCAGCTAAAGCGTTCACCCACCCGGCAGCACCTAGCCGAGAAGCCGACGAACCCGCATTAATTTGGCCTCATGCTGCTTCCTCTCCCGTCGCAGGATGCCGTGTGCCGCTCTCCCTGCCCCATATGCTGTAAATAGTATCATTTATTTTCAACATTAAAGATTAAGAGTCTGATTTAGGGTGCCTGGCTATTAAACATTAAGGAAATACTCCAATACTCAATATTTTACTCAAATAAAATATTCTAATTCATATTTTAATGTTAAAATAAAAGGTATGCTCAAATACTATTTGAGTAATAGTAGTATTTATGGAGTATATTATAGTAGTATTCATATGGCATATTTCTTTTATAGCACGCTTATTTACTCTAAAAGAGAATAATACCCTGTGTTTTCAGGAAGGACCGGCAAGACTCATTAACGAAAGAGCACAGTGATATGTACGAAGAGTCGCAGGTTAGGCGTGGCTGTAGTCCTGAGTGTTCAGAACAATCCCTGTGCTCTGTCCCATGACTAATTTAACACCAAAGCCCACAAACACTCTGAAGTAATCCCTCCAATCTAGCCGTGTAGTTCTAAACCTTTGATGAAAGTCAATGAACATCAAGAGGATCTGCCAAGAGCTTTCCAATCTTCCAGATCTAATACAGGAGAGCCATCCTTCAAAGTAACATGACGTCATCAAGCACCTCTTATTAAAGTCCATCCCTGTGCTGCTCATTTTAACGAAATGACCAACTTTCGACCCAACCTTACTTGATTTGTAAAATTCACATTAAAAGACATCAAAGTATAATTAGCGAGACGATACTCTCCAATAAGTCGGAAAGATGCCCGTCTTTGATGCACTTGATTGGCTTAATCGTTTTGTTTCTTCGTGACGATCGAGATGACATAATGTGGACTCATGTGCCACTTGTGGTAAACTAAGTGCCTTTCTGAGCACCCTCGAGTTTATCCTGTGTGTTATTTACACGCGGACTCTGCCGCTCTTCATTAGCTAGACAGATCTTTCCAGACTCTGAACATTACAGCTTCCTTGGTTCATTGAAGGTTTCTGTAAAAGGGGCACGGGGAAAAACAGAGATGAAGGAGAACAGTCACACAAAAGAGGCAGAGCTCCTAGGATCTCTCGTCTAATATCCTTGGAATAAGTCTATTTCCGTCCTTTTCGTGTCCTTAGTGCAGTGTTGTGGATTAAGTATTTCCGCTGGTCTTTCCCAAAGCTCTCCTAATATACATATCTTAAACCACAGGCATTAGTCTTTTAATCCTGACACATACTCTATTAGACTTCTCTTTTGTAATTTGTAAAAGAGAAAGATGGTGAACGTGCGCTGATAAGTTCACAAAGTCTCTCGGAAAAGGTTTGCTTTCCTTTGCTTTCTGAAGCACGTGATTTTCTCTATCCCGCCAATACTTTCTTTAATTCAAAGGCTCTTGGAATAGAGAGTCACCGTCCGGTCTGTGCCCTGGAACAAGAAGGGGCTAAGAATTCCACACACATACACATTCAAATTGATTCACTTGCTTTCAACCAAGTTAAACATGTTTATTGTATTCTGTGCAAATTCTGCTCTTTTTTATTTTAAAAGGGAAATATTGTTGAGCTTTAAGTAATCCAGTGTGATAATTTCTTATTTTTGGGCTATTTCCGTGTTTGGTGATCTGAACTGTGACAGCAAAATTAACAAAAAAAACAGTACAAAGAAAAATAAATGTCATAATGTTGTTGAAAATGCCATTTCATAGAAGTTTCTTAACTATAAATGAATTCTATGAGTTCAGAGCTGACCCTTCAAACTACAATAAAAAAAACCTTTTGTTTTTTTTTTTCCTTCACCCCAGTTGAGCAGTCAGGGTTAGATTATTGAGCGTTACCGCTGAGGATATAACAGAGGCATTACGCAGCTATGGGCCAGTAGCTGTCACCATTAACTGCAGACCACAGGGGTGGGGTGACACCAGTAAATCAATTGCAGAGATGCGCTTCTGGGCAGTCATTGCAGGTGCATTTAATGCGAACCCAGACTCTGAAGCGATTTTTCATAAATGCTCTCTATTTGATGAACTCCGAGGAAGAATGTGAGTTGGAATTTGTCCGAGCGAACACACAATAATCTTGGTTAAAGGAACTGCTGCAGACTGTCCGGGGCCCCGCAGGGTGGGGAGTGTACCGCACTTTCAGAGTATGGTTAATTGCAGAAAAATACCACAGCTGGTAAGGCAAACGTCAGGACTCAAAACATGTTAGCTGCTGATTTACAATTCACATTATTCCCATTATTTGTATAACATGACAAATGAACTTCACACAAACAAGCTACAATTTTAATTAGTATAATCATCATCAGCTCGTTTGTAATTGGATAGCGTTTGTTATGCAATGTGAATAGAATGATTCGTTTAAGTGTATGTTATGCAAGTTAATTCATTATTCAGCGAAAGTCATACGTTAGGATCGGTTGTGTTGTTTTTCATTGTCTGGCTGCTAAATTGTTCGAGAGGCAAACAATTAGCATCTTCACCTGTTGAGGCAGGAAATTCCCACTTGCCGGAAGTGCTTAGCGCCCAAAATGAGGGCTTGTGTGCCTCCCTTTGTTTGTTTTCTAGAACATGTAACTGTTTTTAAATAAATAAATCCCTGGCTTTATCTCAGGTTAATTTTTAAAGCAGTTGTGAGTGGAAGATTTAGCGATCAGTTATCTGATGGATTGAGTTACGAATTACATTATTCTCATTGACAGATACCCTTGCAGCACTAGCTTTTGCTAACCTTTTGAACAACAGGCACTAAAATATTCAGCCCTCCATTTCCAAACAGAGCTTTCCACGATTGACTGATCTTAAATGTAATTCTGGGAATTTCCATTTTTCTGTTTTTTGAAAAGAAATATCCTGCGTGTGCATCTTGCTCTAATGCTTACTTTTTAAATCATTATCTGCAAAGCGGCTGGAGTACTTAGCATCAGCAAGGCCTGGGGACAAAGTCACTTTCTTTCTTTCCGTTGGCACCCAAGGGATTCAACTGGTTACGAAACGCGACATTTGAGTGTTGGGAAGTAAAGTGGGAGCCCGTTTCCGAGACTAAACACAGTGCACCTGAAGCGACTTGCAAGTGGAGGAACCTAAGGCAAGGCCAAGAGCTCTTATAAGCCGAACGAGTGGCAAACCTCATATCACGCTGTCAGCTCCTATCACGGAATCGGAAACAGGAGCAAGCTCCTGCAGTGTCCCTCCAAGAAAAAAAAGTTACATAATGTTGTGGACAAGGAAATGAAAATACCAATGGCATGTCACTTAGTAAGCTACACGGTCTCTATGCGTAGCCAAGACGACACGGACAGGACTTTATATGGATTCCGCAATAGGCCTGCAGGATTGTCACATCATTTTTCCCAAGATGTCCTCTGCTTCGGACTAGCTGAGGTTGAGGCTCCTGTCAAAGTTACTTCACTGTGTGATCCCGCAAGTGCCCTATTAGTTGACGATTCAACGGGGCATGGAAGGCCACTTGCAGGCCTGTCACACAGCAGGAGCACTTCCCATGAACTATAGCGTTTTCCGCTTTTCTCTTGCCATCCATGAGGCTGAGAATTTGGATTTTTGCTCTAGCTCATAGATGTGGACATTGGCCCAGGTTGCAGAACTGGCCGCATTCCGTCACGCTTGCTTTCTGATAAAGCCTGAGCCCCGGGGTATGCTAGGAAAGTGTAGCCCACACCATTACGCATTTCTCTGTTGGATTCTGGCACTCGTTGCTGTTGGAGTTGCCTGGGCAGTTGCTACACAAACACAGAACTTCCTGTCTGGAGCGTGGAGATGGACCAGCTGTTCCTTTCGGCCCCTGGCAGCGTGCTGGAGTTCACGGCCCATGTCCGTGGCGCCGCTGGACTTGCCGTTGCCAACCAACAGGCATCATGGGTATACCGCATGTGTCTCTCGCATCTAGAGGCCGCCATCTATTAGCTTGTCGTGGCAAGTTGCAGATGAAATTTAGGTGTTTAAAAATGTGAGATAGCGGTTATGTAGCTAGGGAAAATGGTTCTCTCTATGCAAACAGACAGTGGTGACAGAGGAAATTACAGTTAGTCGTGTGAGAAGGTTATTTTTTTTTCAAAAGTGTTATGCTGATGAGCGATGTTTCCACAGCATAATAGTATTTACTATCCATTATCTCGAAATTAATATCTAGTTCTGTCTTCTATCTAATATTCTAAGACAAGTATTACACACGTACTTTAAAATACATCACTTAAAGCTGCTAAGGAATCCTTTAACTAAATGTAATTCATTCATGGTTTGTTGTATGTTTTTTTGTGTACGACCAGGCATTCTGGGCAATCGTTAGCATCATCTGTCCTGTTCAGTCAAATCCTGGATCCTTTACAAAATTACCTTGAATGAATGCATGGCATTCCCTCTGTAGTGTTTGCCTGTAGTGTCTATTAACATATTTCTCAAAAGCACCAGACTTGTCTGCCAATCATTTCAAACCAAGTAATGTCAGGCTGTATAGCCGTACCTTCAAATCCAAGCTAATGATTACTCCCTCGCTTTTCTGTACAAGTGTACAGTTTTTACTACGAGTCATGGTTTCGGCCTGCTGGAAATGAGCAAAAAACAAAAAAAAAGTCTTTTGTTTTAATGCAGCCCTGCTGTGACACTTTGTAATCTCACCAAATGAGCAGTAAGAAGATAGGGGTGAATTGCAGAGTGTTCAAGATGACTGATAAGTGCTGAGGTGAAGCAGAAGCTGCAGATTTTGTGGAGAAGATAAGGTCAGAACGGGTCCAAGTTGGCTGCATTCCGTGCGAAATTCTGGAAATATTAATGTGAAAAAAATCTATATGATAATCAATAATAAGAAACAGAGAATGACCTTGTAATATCTACCTCACCTTATTTCCTCCTCCTAGGAACTATGGTGAATATTACTGACACATCGTCCCTTAAATTCCCCGCCCCCACAGCTGTTGGGGTATTTTAAGCCAGTTGCGTGTCGGTAGCTAGTAGCAGATAAGGTAGGAGGATTAGTCTCTCCTTGTTTAATAACAAGAACATGGGGCTCCATTTTCTCTGTGTCCTACAGACTGTCACCAGATAGAGGCATTCCAAATGACAGCTGCTTATCTGAGCCGCTTTCCATCCGTAATGTCAAGGGACGCGCTACTGGAACTTAGACCGCATTTAACCGCGGAGGATTCCCAGCATCCTTCATTCTGGGCTATTTCACACTAAATCAGCCGGGCTCTCCCTCCCCCGTTATTATTAAGGGTGACTGTAATGTCTGTAATGTTATGTTCTGAATATAATTGTATGATTTAAAAAAGTGACCTTGACTGGTTAGTGTATATCATTACCTTAAATTTTGCAAATGAAAATTATTTAGTTTGTCCTAATGTAAAAATATGATGTTGAAAATGAAAATGCATTGTTGGAACCCAATTAGACACTACTAAATAAATTTTCAGTAACAATTTGCTTAAGGCCATGTTTTTAGTAATTTATAAATACATTCATAATGCATTATAATGCATTCATATAGCATTATAAACATGGCTATAAATTGTAAATAATATATATATATATATATATAAAAAACAAATATTGGCTATAATTATAAATTATTATTATTACAGCCATGTTTATTATGCATTATGACTGATCTATCAAGCTCTCATCTATAATGCACTGTAGATGCCTTTATAATGCAGTATAAAGCCTCATAATAATGCTTTATGAAGGTATCTATGGTGCATTGGATTGGGGGGGGGGGGGTAGTATATGATATGCTGATCTGGGGCTCTAAGTCTCAATCGTCACTGCTGAGCTCAGTCTAATTGCACTTGGGCAAAGTTGATTTCTGGACTGCACATATGTTTGTAAGGTGTTATTTACCTCATTTATACATGACATAAACATCAGCTAAATAAATAAATGTACATATTTGACCAGCATGTAAACCAAGGCCAAGGATGTTCCTTGAAGAGAATATTCAGGCTAATCTAGATGAGATTTGAACATCTTCTAAAAGCCCCGTTAAACAATATTGGACAATTTATCCACAGACTGCAAAACGCGAGATACTGGGAATGACAAGTGTGAGTCTTTCATAAGATTTTCGATTTTTGTTTACTATCGCTAAGGAAAGCAAGCTGAAGAAAACAGGAGACCGGGCTTGTAACGGCAGCGGTAAAACTGTGAGCAGGCGTCTAGAGAGCGAAATTAATTTATCGGTCTGCGGATCGTACGAAAATGACAGGAGCTGTGGGAGCTCAAACAGCAGTAGCGTTTAACCCTGTAAAGCGCAGAGACCAGTAATGACTACGAAGGGAGTGAGACAGGTGAGAGCACGCCGTAGAGGTTTATAATCAGGAAGCGGTCCACTCCAGAAATCCTAACGAGCGTGATTATAGAGCAGTGGAAGAACCGTGCGGAATAGCAAAGATCGGGGGTCAGTGAGAGAGGGAAGAGATACTCAGCTAGCTTTAGTGAAAGATAAAAAAAATAAAAACGGCACAGCAAGAGTCAGTTACAAATAGCGGAAAAATCTCCCACTGAAGCGGAGTAATGAAATATGGATCAAGCAGAGGCGGCTTGCCAAAGGACGGTAGCCGCTTCGTGACAGTTACTGCTCCACTCATGGACAGACAAAGAGGCTGAGATGCGAGATGATGGTTTTGGGGGATAACGGATCAGGACGAGTTCTTCTTCCTTTTTCAAAAACATATGAGAAGCATCTTTAAGTAACAGACTTGTCAATAAGCCACAAAATAAAATGTATTTAGTATAATGTTAGATTTAGATTCAAATAATGACAGCCTTAGCTTAGGTGGCCTCTACATTATTATAATTATTATTA
>JABFEB020000104.1:18020681-18031427 GCA_019775895.2 Stomatorhinus ivindoensis | reverse complement strand
GTTTACCCCCCCCCCCCCCCCCCCACAATGTTCCCTCGAAGTCAGTCAGTGAAAGCTGAAATGTGTGATGTCATCATAAATTGTTAATGATGTAAAAATGCTTAGGTATGCCTGCAGAATATCTGGCCGATTGAAGCCTCTTGAGTACTGAACCAGTAACTGGGCTACACCCCTTCATTAGATCATTTAAACAAACACATATATCTTTAGGATATACAAGAATAAGTTAATGAATCCTTGCTCACAAGGCCGGTGTTGTCATTTAAAGCTCAGATATTTATTGAGTATGATTACATTGGATGTCATCGACTGGTCCTTGACATGTGCTGCTGGAGTTTGCCATGATGAAGCATATAAACCCTAATTGTGAGATACTCTTCACTTTAACAACTGAATAGAGGTCAATTTGCCAATCCTTTTATTGTATAGCCTATGTCCCTATTCCTAGGGGCTGTGACCTTGTTAATTAAAAGCGGAGAAGAGTGAGAAACATTTCTCAGTGCACAAGACGGCATATTGTACATTAATTAATTTATCTGATAAATAATTAGTTAACTATGAATTAAATAAAAAATTAAATGAACACAGGCGGTTTGCTTCAATTTTTAGCCAATGCTAATTGCCAATGCTAATTGAAGCTATCATGTAAATGTATTATTTACGATGTTAATTTCTGGGAAAAGTTTTTTTATTTACTGCTGGTAACACATGAGTCCGGTGATGTTATTAGACAGACAGACATACAACTTTATTGATCCCAAGGGGAACTTCTTGTGGTAATACAGGCGGTCCCCAGATTATGAACAAGATCTGTTTTCTAAGACTGTCTTTAAAACGAATTTATAGGTAAGTCAGAAAAAATTATTCTACAGTAAATATTAATAATATAGTGATAATAAAAGCGATATACGGTACATACAGTACTTTACTGTACCCCAAGCCAACAAACCACTGAAGCCGTGCAATGTATTCCGGAGCATCACAAAGTAGTGCCTGCATTCATTATTACGAACCATTGCATTCAACCCGAATTTTTGAAATAATAGGCTTTGTGACAGGCCGTTTGTAAGTATGAGTCGTCTGTAAATCAGATGTTCTTAACTCAAGGACTGCCTGTACCATGAGCGCCTACATCTTACAAACATCTAAACAATGGCCAATAAAAAGAAAGCGAAGAGAAGTTATAAAGAACGATTATTACAAAGTTGACGGACACCAAGACCTAAGGCGAACACAAGCATCAGGCCGTGTAACGTGCAATATGTAACAGCAAACGGCTTCATGACCAAACCAAGTGCATCCCTCTTTGGAGGTCTTGCTGTCTGCTTCCTGTCCAAGAACACCTCTGTGACCCGCTCCCTGTCTGCATCTCATTGTTTAACCGATTACAGGGCCCTCATCTTCGCTGTATTCTCTATACATTTTCTGTATATCCTTGAAAATGTAAAGGTGGGGAATTGATGTGGACTTTCTGAGGACACGTATCTGGCCTTTAGGCTGCGGTAAACCTCACTTAAAAGAATTATGAGATAATCTTTCAAAAATAAAATGTTCTCTTTAAACGACAGCACACAATATGCCGTGTAAAATGTCACATTACCAATTATTACAAAAATAATTCTGCTACAATAAAAACAACAGATGAAGCATCACATTTAAAAGCATTTTATCAGTTCTGGTAGCAGCAAAATTACATCCCTGCTATCCAAAAGCATTCTGAGTTGGAAACAGACCAGGTGAGGCAATGTGGAAAGGAAGCCAATTATGTAAAAAGGGATATTATAGTTCCATTATAAATGTAGTTTTTTTTTTTGTTTTTGTTTTTTCGCTCTAGGTTTCCAGTCTAGTATAAATATTTCAATTAAGGGGTTGAAATGGACACATTAATATTGAAGTGCTGCCTTTTTAAATAGGTTCTTCTGAATATCTTGATAGAAAATCAGGAGCGGGAATGGAATCTGTCTCTCTATATATCACTTAGAGTTTACCATTAATAAGGACGACGGTAACTTTAAGAATCCAATTGTTTTGGAAGGCTTTTAAAACTGACAAATAGGTGACTACGGTCACAATGCGAATTGATTTGATCATTTTACTCGTCTTGGCACTGCCTTATATAAGCATCCTGTTCAAATCCGTGACATGGCAATCTCGACCTTAATATTATGGTACATGGACTGAAATGGACCTAGTAAACTTCAACAGAAGTAGACAGCATTGCAGGAAGAATGTCCAGCTTGCACAACTGGCTTTCGAGAATTTCAATTAATTAATGAGTCAATCAGTCAAAAATACTTGGGTCTTGAGCTGATAGAATGCCAAACCTCTTCTATTTAAATGCTTGGAGATCTGAGAAACTTGGTGCACAGTGATGGTTTATCCAGAAACAGGGGCTCCTGATGTATACTTGGCCAAAGGACATGTCATTTCGATAGTGTCATAGCAAATTAAGTATGGCCAATTTTAGCCAAGCCAACAGCTACTTTCTGCTTGAAAGAACAAGATAGTGGAAAACAGAAAACATTCTCTACCCTATTTCATGAGGTAGGGCTGGAAATGCTGCGCTATTTCATCAAAAGCCTGGAATCCCTAATCAGATTGACAGGCAAGGGCAATGGATTCAGTGCTGCTGCTGCTCCTAAGCATTATAAAGTCTGAAAGTTTAAAGAGACACATTTTTTAAATCATTGTGGGCGTCTCTGAGGTCCTGCTACTTCAAAGTCCCATCTTTATATCCAAACCTTTCAACTATGCTGAACATATTTATGACAAATGAAATGTAAATATTCTTATTATAGAATGAGATTCTTTACTTGGTAACAGAGAAATTCAGTCTTATGCTCCCGTGTGAGATGAGAATGAGTCTTGGAGCAAGTGTGCAGAGTCAGCCTCTTTCCTAGCACCTTGGAACAGAACTGGGGGTTCTGAGACTTGCTGAAGAGCACAACAGTGGTATGATCACTCTGCCAGTAATGGGACTCAAACCTGTGACCTTCTGGACACATGGTGATCCCTTATCGGCAGATCCACGCACCGCCCCCCAAAAAGCAGTGTGGGGTGGGGTGATGGATCTGAGTGGAGTCATTTCTCTGGATTGCTAAGAATACTATCAGTGTGTCTTTTCACTGATTGCTAAAAAGCTAATAGTTATTTTTTTTAAAACCACGAAAAACTACTATTATAAATGCATGTGTCTGAAACTTGATTTTGACTGGAAAAAGAATATGATTATTGTTCACAGGTAATACCAGTCTACCAGAAGGCACAGGTGGATATACTGCAGAGTAAAGGTGAAATATCACTTTTTACCTAGAACAAATCCAATGTCTGGCTTTGTGTTTGAGAAGTTGCTGGATTAGGGCCACCTCTGTATTAGCGGCACTCTCCAGGTTTATTAAGAGCTGACACGGTATCAGACTCTCCTCTCTGCACTGCACGCTGGTGTTACAGCTGAGGATGGCATCGATCCTCTAAGTCGTCTCACTGTGAAGGATGAATTGCCACCCGGGTCACTGTCTCCATCCGGGTCTCTGTCACTGCGCTGTCATGCAGTTTTGGTGCAGCAGTACCGGTAAAGGGGAGCAATCATTAGGCTTTTATGTTGTTTGTGTTTCGCTTGTGAGAATTCTGGAGAATGGCCAGAAAGTAATTAAAAATTACCATCTGCTTGTTCTTCATAATGTCAGTAGCTGTTCCAGTATTCTCTTTAAGAATTAATAACACGATAAAACGTATAGAAGTTACAGTGCCGTACAGAGTATAGACTCATGTAATATGCAGTATGAGTGTATAGTAAATGCAGTTTGAAGATGGATAGTGTCTTACAAAATCCCATAATAAAGTCTATTAGTATAACAATTAATATATCACTTAGTCTGTATGCTTTAAAATACTGAAATAATGTTTCAATCCATCTATTTATCTTCAAAACAGTGTTGCATAAGAAATTATGTGATGGTTGACTTTTGATGAAGTAATTCTGTAAACCACAGCATTATTTGAAAAATATCCTGTATTTATGAGACACTGCAACCTACTGGTGTTATACTTTCCACATAATTAAAGGTATTGCAGACATAGTACAGAATTATTGTCAATGCTTCAGCCTTTGTGCTATAGAAAATTTGTGTTTTTAAACCAGTTTTTATTTTGTTCTGAAACGGACAAATAGTAACCATTGCAGCCCTGTGGATCATCCAAACTGATGTCGAGCAACCAAAGTGCAAATTGATGGTATTTTAAAAAATCTGATGTTGCTCACTTGCCATTGGAAATAATGAGAGCAGTAAACACACACCATTGACACTGACCCCTCTGCCTCCATAACAGATTTACAGCGTTTTCCCAGTGATGCAACGTAACACCATGCAGGAGGTCAGAAGCACCGTGCCCATCATACCTTAATTATCCATAGTTGTCTCTGTGGTTACAAATAATGAATGCAACCACTGTCAGGCCAAATTTAGCAGAAATTAATTGATATTTTTTAAGTTATGTAAGTCACGGAATTTGATTGATGCAGAATGAGTTTTCTGACAGTGAATATGCCAGAAAGTACTGTGCACTCCAGCAGACAGGCGATGCATGAGTAATGGGTGAGGTGACCTCGGTCCTAATTAAACACGGACAAGCCAAAGCATTGTTATCACATCTGCACGCTGTAATCTATAAGGAGTACAAAACAGCGTTTAATTAACTTGTTTCAAGTGAAAACGCCAAGATGAATCCAAGTGGTGGTCAAAGATTAAAAGTCCTTTTGTGAGAAGCAGAAAGATTACAGCTGTGTGTCTTTTAATTTGAAATATATACAAACATAGTGTATAAGCGAAAAAAAAAATGAGCCGGTGACCCAACCCATGGCTCACTGAGATGTCATTATGCTCTTTAGAAGTTACTTTAGTCAATAGCGAATGATTAGTGCAAAGTGTTTGAATCCCTTCAAATGAAGTCCTTATGAAACAAATAAATATTTGAACATACATAGACAAGATTTTCGTAGTATGTCAGTGATTATTTCCTGTACAGAGATGCGTCAATTGCAAATATTTTCAAAATGGGCCATGCCTAAAATACTTTTACCTTAGGATAAACTTTGTTTAGTTTGGAGATTTACTATGCATTTGAACAATACTGTATTCTTTGAAAAGGTTCAGAATCACAATATACTTTCTATACAGTTCTATGGACAGTTAATCAGTTACATACAGTTGACATATCTTGGGATAATGCTCATCATTGACTGATTCAGAGTTAATGATAGCTATCATAGGCTACGTTCACACTGCCATGTGACTCAAATCGGATTTTTTTAGCTTAATGTGACACAGATCTGATCTTTTCATGGCTGTGTGGACACGCAAGTCTGATCTTTTCAAATCGGATTTGTGCCACTTTCATATGTGGTACTAAATCTGACACGTATACGATTCGCAGCCATGTGACCTGAATGTGAACGCGCAGATCGGAATTCATGTGGCTTTTTGCTTATATGCATGCGCTGACATCGGCCTGCACCGGCAGCACAAGAAGGTAAAAATGGAAGAGAGCTGCGATAACAGTCAGTGGAAGGATGGAGAAGGTGGGAATTTAATTTGTATTAAATGAACAATGTGGCTGGTAGTGTGAACGTAGCCATAGATGAATAAACAAAGTAGATCAATTCATGAGTAGCAGTGTGGGTTCTTCATTTTCAGGTAAATGCAGTGCATTGGCTCCATTTATTTTCCTTTATTCCTTCCCTATAAATTTGCTTTAAATCACTATAAATTCTTAATACCTGCTTTTTTATATTTCATAGCCCATGAACTATTATTATAACTATAATAAGCACATATGGAAGGTGTCGGCATTGAAATTGCCACGTGGAGGCTGACGTACCTCAGGAACTGGAATAAAAGTGATGTGCTGTTCGAGGATCTTCAGAAAGACCTACACAGAGCTCACCAGAGTGTGACCATCTTGGAAAAGACACGCGTGGGTATAATTTCTGGGACGCTGTCTGACAAATTGGCAAATTGGTCCCTCGTTCAGGCACTGGACTTACGCTCTAAAGAAATGATGTTCAGATCCTTTCTAAGTCATAAATCCCTGCTGGTGTTTCAGAAGGAACTTAGGAGATGTACTTAAGAAGAAACTACCTGAAACCCAAACCCTCTACAATATCTTTTTACTCCAGATTTAGATTACGAGCCAGGAAAGAATTGTATAAATAAATAAAATATTGGAAACTCTCAACTGGTACAACTCATGATTCTTTTGTGTGGAGGTTGGATGATGTATTCTTACGTGGAAACCCTTTGACCCATGTGTCATTTTGAAGGAACACCAAAGCGTCTGTAAATTGTGATGTCTCTCCATCAGTAGAGCCGTAAAGGACTTCAGATTTCTCTATTGAGGTAATACCATGGGCTCTCAGCTCTGGAATATCATAGAGCTTAACCAGAGTATTCCTCTCTCTCTTTTTTTGCTGGGACTTTTACCCCAAAACCTGCCCCGGGGTTTGCAGTCAAGTGTGCTCAGGTTGCAATTTGCTCCTGACTTCTGCTGGAGACGAGGGCTGAGAATCCTAGCCCCGGCTTGAGATGTTGCCCCTGGTGTGTAAACCGCAGACGTAAGAACAATGGGGTTAAGCTCACCACGGTTTCAATGTGGGTATGTCCGAGCCCACTTCTGTCCTGGAGGTTCTGGCTGCGTACATGGTGTTTTGGGTGGTAGGTGTTGCTGTTCTTCAGCAGCATTTAGGAAAAACAGCCAACAGCAAAGAAGCTATACTTCATTTCGATATTATGTTTGATGCAAGTTTTGAAGAGTGCTAAAACAAGATTCAATGTCAGTTTGACCCGTGAATACGTAATGGGTGAATTCAAGGGTGAGTCACTCCCCTGGTGTGTGAAACGGTGATAAGATTTGCGTCAACATGCATCCTTGCACTCTGTGTTCTGCGATCTTCTAATTGATGGGGAAGATTAAGGAATTAAGGATGAGCAACGGCTTTGGGAGAGCAAGCAGTCAAGCTTTCATTTACTGAGAGTCGGAAGATCCTCTGCGAAGATTAATATCGCAACTGCCCTTGATAGTGTTTTAATTAATAATCAGATCAGCTGGGTTGGTAGCCTGGTGGAAAAGGACATGTGTTTGAAGGGAATCTATTGCTGTGAGGGTGGAGGAGGTCAATGATGTTGTTCTCAGCAGAGTGCAGTACCCTCATTCGTCTGCCTGTTCGTCTGCCTAAGGGGTTGGCACATTTGTCCTGCGAATAATAGAATACGTCCAGAACATGGAAAAATTAGCATGGGATAAAATTAGCTTGAAAGCAAGGGCGAACGATCTCATTTCAATGTGCCTCAGTAATAGATGTTCACGACTTCTACCAATTTCCCTCTGTAGGTACCAACACCACATGTAGGGGTTAATGCTTAATAGTTAATGTCTATTTAATGTGTAAGTACTACACTGCTTGATTGGTCAATATTTTAAGATGTCCGTGTTATTTAATGAGCAACAGGACTCTAAAAATCACTATGAAAATTGCAAGAAAAAAGAAGAATGCTTATCTGTGGGATTATTATCATGCACTTCATTCGCAGGTAATACAAAGGATCTACAGGTTTAGAATGCATCATAATTATTGACGACATTTAAAAACACAGATCTGGGCATCCAAAATGCATGCGGTGTTCTACACCTACATCAGCCTGCAGGGAGTAAAGGGGAATTTGCATGTTCCTCACTACGTGCTTGGTTGATGCCAGAAGTGTGATGAAGCAGCATCGATTGCAGCAGTGTCTTGTGTTGTTGTCCCTGCCTGTCACCTATCACTCTCGGAAAAATAGCAAGTGGTAAACAGCGACCTCTACTGTGTGGCTATTTCGGCAAGGAGGAGGGGCTAATTGTAATTTCATCTGGGGAGGCATGGTGTTGTGGTGGTTAGCGCTGTCGCCTCTCACCTCTTGGGTTCAAGTCTCCGCCAGGGTTCCTTGTGTGTGGAGTCTGCATGTTCTTGTGTCGTCGTGGGGTTTCCTCCAGGTACTCCGGTTTCCCCTCCGCAGTCCAAGAACATGCTGAGGATAATTGGAGTTGCCAAATTGCCTGTAGGTGTGCATGTGTGAGTGACTGGTGTGTGAGTGTGCCCTGCGATGGGTTGGCACCCTGTCCTGGGTTGTTCCCTGCATTATGCCCATAGCCTCCAGGATAGGCTCCAGACCCCCCGCAATACTGAACAAGATAAGCAGTTTCAGAAAATGGATGGATGGATATTTCAAACTACACTAAACACAGTGAGCTCACCAATGCCCAAGTAAATTCAATGTAGTGCTGTATTAGACATTGACCTGTGGTACCGTATTTTAAAATCTTTTTTTTTTTTTTTTTAATTACCCCAGGTACAGAGAAGTAGGACACCAGTCTGCAGGGTGGCACTTCCCTGTAAGTCCACAAGGGGGTGCAGCAAATGCCCCTGATAGTAGCAAATTGGCACTGGTCTAAGTACAGTATAGCTGTTGGAATCAAAATTCCATAAAACATACCCAATATTCCCCATCAATTCATAATTTGCCTTTTACAGAATAACATGCTACATACCCAAGAAAATAGCCACACATCAAATACTTATTCAGGTTTGGTGCTTTGATCGATACCATTCAAAATGTCCATAAAAATATCACCTTGACTATAATATGACAGTAACTTAATTGTATTTTTGAGTTGATCTGCAGAGGTGGCTTTTAAAATCTTTAAACAATAACAACATTCCTGCCCAAGTAATTTTGCTTTAGTGAGCTGTGAGAGTGAGAGAGAGTCCTCTTGTCCTTGATGTCACGTCGTGGGCAGTATTAATGAATAATGAAGCTTAGAGACCATTCAGCATTGGTAAGAAAATTCTACTGTGTACCTCACTGGATGCCAGTGTTCAGCTGTTTGAAGCTGCATTATCAAGCTATTGTAGAAGTAAAGCTTTCAAAGTGAATGCGATTTTTCATTGACTTCCAGGGTGAAAATGTGAATGGTTCCAACAGGCTGAAACCTGCTGAAGACTTAACCTCTGCATGATGTGTTGATCCATAGAGTGAGGCATCGGAGTTTTGATGCACAGTTCGGGTGACTGGGTCTGTGAATCTCATAAACCTGACTGTCTTGCTCACGGACCTTATATCTCAGTTCAGCAGCAAGAACGAGGTTATTATTGCGTCTACTAGACATTTTTGTAGACATTGAGAAAAAAAGTTCCACTTTAAAACTACATTAAATCTCATAGTGAGTTTCTTAGTACTTGTGTGTGTCTGCGACCGTGCCAAGACACCTACAGCATTATCTTTCCAGTTGACTGTACGGATGTTCTTTTGTCCCATGAAAAGGTCATTTCTTTCCGTCCAGGAGGCCCGTGGGGTTTTTTAGATTGTGATACAAATCTAAGCCTGGACGATATCATCGCAGAAGATCATCCCACAGTCAATAGTCAGATTCTCTCCGCAGTTGTCAGCGCTTTGACTTCTGCCTTTGTAATTCTGTTAGCTTTTAAAGCTGCCAGGGGAATGAAATATTAATGTGGTACAGTTGCATGAATGCTCTATTAAGCATCAGAACATCTCCAGTATCACAACAAGGCTAATAGAGTCTTACCAAAGTTTTTTTTGCAGTTGTGTCTTCCTTCACTCTGGGCAGTTTGCTGGATCCACTGCACTGTACAGTAATTTCACTGTAGAGATATCTTGACTTGGAAGCTACCCTTGGTGATGAAAGTGCAGTGAATGCATGCGTAACAGAAGTTTGGCACTATAGCTACACAGATTTATCAAAGAGGGCAAAAGCATTTGTTATGTTAAGAATGTGTCCTAGGTAAAAATGTGCAAAGTCATTCTAAATATTGCATTTTGTCATTTATTTCGGTTACAGAACAGTGTAATTAAGCATGACTTTTCACTTGCTATAGGGGATGATAGTATGTCACGCCATAATAAATTCACAGAGGAACCTGTGAATGACCAGAATGGAGGACCATAAAAATGTTAATTTATTTCATTTTTTTACTAAAGTTCCTTACAGTAATAATGCAGTCCAGAAAAACGCAAGCTCAGTATTGAAAGGCATTACGGAACATTCTTCATAACTAGAAATGTATTATCATCATTAAACCCAACCCCGTTTGTCACCTATAATTCTGCTGCTGTATAAATAACTCCTGATATAGCCAGGCGTAGCCAAATGACTGTAAAGATAGTGTACACACCTGTAAAATCATAATAAACATGTTCATCTTTTTAAAAATGTCTCCCCATTAAGTTTAATGAGGTGGGGGGGAAGGATCAAACCATAATACTCGTTTAAGCTCAAGATTTATGTCTCATATAGCTGTGAATGTGCATTTTATTTTAGTGGTGGCTAACTTCAAACTGCAAAATATACTGAGCGTTGGCCAAAGGCAGCTGTGATTCGTTAGTTTACTGGTGTATTTCCTTTGTAAAAGTGGCTCTAACTGAAAAAAAAAATGGTTTATTTATTGCAGATACTGTGCACTAGAAATTAAATAAATTTTTATCCAGTGTGCAATTTCAGAAAAAAATAAAATAAGATCAGCAGGTGTGGTTCCTAAAATGTACATGCAACCTGGTTACGGGGTCTATGGGTGTCAGAGCAATTTGGGAACCTTCATCCTTTCCTTTATGTGGCTTTTATTACAGGTGGTGTGTGTGTGTGTGTGTGTGTGTGTATATATATATATATATATATATATATATATATATATATATA
>JABFEB020000104.1:18002566-18020570 GCA_019775895.2 Stomatorhinus ivindoensis | reverse complement strand
GAAGGTCTGCTCCTATTCCCCCTTTTGTTTGTGTCCGTTGACAAATTCTGTGGTCTGACAATATTTATTCACCGGCAACAAGTTGGTCAATTTTTGGCTTGTTTATTGGGTTGTGTTACAAGGGATGAATGTTCGAGGCACCAGATAGGATGGCTTTCCTCCACAAAATAGATAGATGAATAAATAAACAAATAGAATGGATAGAAGGATAGAATGAATGAACGAAAATAAATAAATACCCCCCCCACACACACACACACACAAACACACACATTAGAGTCGGATCATGTTTCCATCAGTTTTGACTTGTCTGTAGTATTTGTTGCGATTTGCAGCTCAGTGCGAATGCATTTTGAATCTTCTTCTGGAGGATGTTGAACACGGCTTTGCAGCGAATCATCATCCGTAACACTTTAAGGTTTCAAAGTTACCAGCTGACCACGGCGTGGAGAAATAATCGCAAACTTTTCCACCAGATACAGTGGGAAAACCATTAATACCATAGGCCAACAAATTTCTTGGTGATGTGCACATCTTCATATGGGACGGGTGAAAACCACAGAAACGTCTCGTGCATAACGGACTTCCCCTCTAAGCCGCTGCAACATTAATCACCACTATGTGTCTGCTGACATTTTTCTACAGATATTAATATTTGTATATGAAAGAATTGCCCGTATGCCGTGTAATTTGGGACGTTTAGTGATTTGCCTTGTGCAAAAGCAAATTTCACCATTTCGCATTTAATTAACTCGGAGCAACACTTTCAAGTGTGGGAAGAAAAAAAACTTTGCTGTTCAAAGACGTAGAAAAACTCAGTCATTAGGATTATTCCCAGTTATGTAGAGGCCTTTGCTGACTGAATCAATGATGTTTTATTATTTTATTATTAACTGGTACAGTGTCAGCAGAATTACCTTGGCTGGTAAAGGTGTTCCGAAAGCTGTATTTTTTTTTGCATTTGAGTCGTGTTTGCATTTGAATTTGTGGTGCGTGTTGGATACTTGGAGGCGAATTTTCCAGTGTGAAAGAGAAATTCCTTATGCAAAGAAGTTTTCATATTCCATGTTAAAAGATGGTTTTCAATGCTCATGTATTATTCTGAATGTTGCTATTTTGGCAAATGCAGGAAAATAATTCATTTTATTTTCAGGTGTGTAAATAAACACAACGGATAAATAAAGAATAAACAAACTGAAATAAACATATAGCCATATAGACAGAACAACTGGGAATCAGCTTCGCTGCCTTCTGTGGTGTTTTCAATCAAAAATTTAATTAGTTGATTAGCAGCTTATTAGGCTTTATAAAAACACAACGATCACAAATAAATGAAATACGTGTCCGAAGAGGATTACAAGATGAATGGGGAGACAGTTATAACTTACTTGTATGGCAGTGAAGAATCCTACGAGGAAATGTGGCTACGGGTGCACAGCACATCACAGTTGCTTGGAATTTTCCGCTGAGCTTTTCACCAAGTTTCCAATTCCGAAATAGTTCAAGTCAGTCAACAGTAATATATGACATTCTTCTCAATGCTGAACACTGTTGATAATGTTTTCAATTGTTACACTCCAGCTAACACCTTATTTAACATGTGAACCCTATACCAATGGTTACAAGAAGACAGCTAGCTAGTACAGAGTGAGGCCTGCTTTAATTTTGCCTGTCTTATCCTTTACGAAGATAAAATACCTGGCTGTAGCAAAAGGTTGCAGTAACCACACCATAAAAAAAATTGAAGAATGACAACAAAACATTTTCTGTTGAATTAGAACCTCCACAGGAAAGTGCTCCCTTACCACAGTTCCAAGGAATATCAAAGGTAAAGTAATGTGTCTAACATGCACTAATTCAGCTGGAAGGGAGAGAATGAGTGATTTCTGGTGTTGCGTGATTAAAGGTTTCATAGCAGTGATTCTTGTAGGTTCGATGGAGGTGTTAAATCACTGTTTGTTGATGCCTCTCAGTGAGCCAGAGGTCTAGTGATTAGCAGGACCAGGGCCCTTTGGATCTGAGCACTGTTGTCTTGGAAAGTGCCCCTCTTGGCACAGTAGAAGTCCTCCATCATGCAGATGATCCCTCAGGACACTAACGTATTGTGCTTCATTAACTGTGCCTTATAATGGATCCGGGCCTTGCCAAGAACCACCCCCCCCTTCCAACACAATCGCGGACCTGCCACAATATTGTACTTCTGAGACCGAGTACTCAAGAGCGTGAGGTAACCAGGGCTGTTACCACACAAGCGCTACACAACCATTTATTGGGAACTTGCTGAAGGGTGACCTGTCAGGCCATATCTCACAATTTCACGAGGCCAGAAGTTAATTGTCTCCGTTCCGCACGTTGCCGATGCTGAGAGCTGGCGTTGTCGAGTGTCACGAGTCGTTTGTGGCTACGAGGCCCCGGCCGGCCCGTTGTTTATCCTATTTTTCAGAATCCCTGCAACCTGTGCTGAGGCTCCGTGCAGCTTGTCCCCTGCGGCACCATTGTCTGGGCTTGTACTCCTGCCCGCTGTCGCTATCTCCATGTGCTAGTGTCAGTGCCACCAAGTCCATGTCTTCTTTGCGACTTTGAAGGGTAAGCCAGCGAGCCAGTCGCACTCGCTGAAGTCTTGTCTCATGCTGCCATTGACATTCATAACCCTAGACTTCAGGAACAGCCGTTTGACAAGAGGAAGTCAATGGATTCCAAATACCCAGTATGCATGTCTGGTGTCCATACTGTGCACTGCATGTTCCATGCTCGTTACACCGTCGTGTTTCCATGATATCTGGCGCTATGTTTACAGCAAGAGTTATAATCATACATCTCCAGCAATTTGCAAGGTTGCTTTGAGGGTAATCCACGTGGAAAGTTTTTGAATTTGAAAAGCCAAGTGAGGAATTAGGTCGAAAGGACAGGTTGACTTTTATGGAGCAAGAGGGTTTTTCAATTTGCAGTCTAACTGTGCCACTGTCATGGCAGAACGGCGTCACACTAAAGGTTAAATATGCCAAGGTTTAAAACCAAGTCCACAGGTGACTTCATTATTTTTCTAGTAGTACCATAAATAGATTTTGCTAAATTGTGTGCCACTTACATAACTTTTCAGGAATAATATATTATTGTAAGGTTTTATGTTCTTATGTTTTTAAGTGGATTTGTAGAGCCAACAGTAAAAGATAGGATATTACAGTCATAATAAATTTTAAATATAAATATATCTTATTTGTTTGATATGGGTGCACTTTTCATTTCAAAGGGATTGTGTAGTATAAGGAGCAAGGTCTTTAATGTATATTTTCCATGAATAATATACAGCAGTAGTTTGTATTTCTGAATTTACCTAATTTCATTAAATAGAGATTTCTATAAAACAGCCACTATCCATGACTCAGGCACCCGGTCATGCAGGATGTATTGAGAGTTTCTAAGACTTAAATCTGTTTTATTGCCTACAGAACATCAAAAGGAAATAACCAAACACAAGCACATCGTACTGATCACCTAGACTGTTTTAGAATACAAAATTACAACTTTCTGACTAAATACCTTTTGTGTACGTTGGAACTTTCAGTAGAATTTACTGATGAGTTTTGCACCTTGAAACAGGTTTTGCAGCAAACTATATGTGTGGCACAAAACAGCTCTGTGTTTTGGTCAGATCTAATATTGTCAAGACTAAAATTAAAATTCTAGTCTATTGGTTTAATAAACACCATAGACTGTGGCCGTCTATTTGCGGTATACAGCTATACATCCCACAAACACTGAAAGCAATAACTCGACCAGCCCATAGCGGAATGCTTGCCATGTGTCATTTCTTGCAAATGCTTGCATAAGAATGGCTCTCAGTGAAAGTTGCTGTTATGGGGTAGGCGAGGAGGGGAGGTTGGGTGAGACAATTGATTTTTTAGATCTACTTCAGGTTAATCATGAAAATTAAAAAATGGTGGGGGAAAATTGGCAGCGGACATGCGGAATATGTCCTGCTGGGTGCATGTTGTAATTTTTTTACAGTCTTCTTTCTTTGCATGTTTTTTACAAAGGGTGCATTTCTCACGTGCCGGATCTGCCTTAAAATTTTGGCAGTAGCCCGGTGCATGATGAAGAAGTGCAAACATCGACCTTGATGCACAAAGAAGGATGGAAGGGGTGAAACTGGCTCCCATTCTGGGTTCCTGGCACTTCCCTGGGTGATTAGCTGGAGACGGTCGGCACCCCCTTCAGCTTGAAAGTGAGGGCTTTCATTTGCGGATGAGAGAGCAGTTTGGCTGCACCGATGTTAATCCCATCGATTGGAGAGGGCTGGTTTTCGGAAAGCAGCTGTCTTAATCTTATCTCATCATCACTGGGTATCGCAGCTGCCATCTCTTCAGACCTCTGGAGCTCATTTTGCCTGCTTCCTCATTGGCTATTGCCCATTCTTGACCCCTCACTCTCCAGCTGTGTGCGCCATCGGGGGTTCGAACAGCTTTACAGTTAAAAGAGTATGTTTTTGTGGTCCAAATTATAGTATTTCTGTAGTGTGTGTATTGTAATAGATCAGCTTGGCCAGTTTTCCCGCAGAAATATCTGAGGAATTCCGTCCCATTCATGCACTGTGTACGAAAGGTGCTGCAAAATTCCATGGGAAAAGAGGGCGTGTCCTGCAGCTCTCCTGATGACACCTGTCGTGGTTCCAACCAATTGTGTGATCTGTCCACTCTATCCATCCCCCTTTGAAACTCTTATCCGGGTCCCGGTTGGGGGTGCCCGGGAATATCCCAAGCAGCACAGAGTCGAAGGCTGGCATCCGCCCTGGATGGGGTGCCAGTGCTTTGGAAGGCACAGAAACAATAATAAAATACGAGCAATTTATAGAGACCTGTTAGCCTAACTGTATGTAGTAAGACTACAGGAGGAAACCAGAGTGCTTGGAGGAATCCCACGTGACACGAGGATAACATGAAAGCCCCCTCTTCCCCTAAACACGTTTGCATTTATGTCTTTGTGGGGACCGTCCATTGATTTCTATGGGCATAACACTAACCCCTACCCAGCCCTAACCTTAACCATAACCATAAGTGTATTCAGAGATTTTCCCACAATGTCAAAAAGCAGGTTTTTTTTATCACATTGTGGGTACATTTGGTCATACATATACATCACTCACACACACACACACACAGCAGAGAAAGGATTGGGACCCAGTACCCGGGAGGCCAACTGGTGTCTTTAAATGGCCTATAGTGTATGTAGCTCCAAGATGCCCCCCCGTCCCTGTGCCCTACGAGGATGGGCTCCAGACGCTCCATAACCCGGTACCAGCTACACGCTCAGCAGATGGGTGGACACACATCCAATGCCAAATCCAAATTGCAAATCTGTTTTTTCTTGTAAGTTTTATTCCAGTGTAAATTTCGTTTAACTCCACAGCACGACCAAGCTGCCTTTTGCTGATGTGACAACATTGCTTGACTGTCACTTAAGCATGTCATGTATGAATATTCATGCCGAGAATTGGCAGGGGACATTTTCCGGGAAAATGGGAAGGTGGAATTCGGAGAATCTGTCTGAATACAAAAGCAGTTAGACATCCTGCTATGGAGGAAAAAAGTCATTGCAATAAACTATTTTCACATACTAAATGTTTGTCATATTGAATGAACAGATGCATAAAGGAAAACCACAAACAGATTTTAAATCGCCAATGCTAATGCATAAAGATGGAGTTCATCAAAAGCCACATGAATGAATATCATAATACAGTTCCTGTGAATGCTAGCTATCCGTATATTTGTGAGTCATATGAATGACTCACCTGGAGATGTATCCTGAGAATTATAAATCAATCCAATAAAAACCTGAACAGCCACATCTGACGAAAAGAGCCGGCATTAGTATGGGAGTTCATGTCTTTCTCTCAAGGCAATAAATTGTAGCGCAAAATAGGTCGATGTCTGATAATAAGAATAAAAAAGCTAAGCTTTCGTATTCATACTATTTAATATAAAATACATGGCACAAAGAAATAAGCTGAAAGAGATACAAACATAGCAAATATCATTGCACGTTTATGAGTCATATGACCAGCAGAATATATGGAAAGGCACTTCCTGGCATATGTGATTCAGCCATGTCCAAGTTCAGCCCATCCATTTAGTGAAACTTCAGGTACAAGACAAGAGGTATACCTTAGACAGATCTCCAGTCCATCACAGGGCCCACCAACTAAAAGCCTAGCCAATCTGTGGGGGGAGGGCAAATTTGAACTCACAGCCTGCTGAGCTACCACACTGTGCTTTAATTAGCTATTACACATCTGATATACTATTTTGGTCTCCTCAGACTGGAGCCTGCCAACCAGCAGAACAATTGTTTTTATTATAGCCCTTATTAGAGAGAGTGGGAGGAAACCTCCCCTCCCAGAAAAATGGTACAACCTTCATCTGTGCTAAAGTCTAGTCTGTACCTCACGTGAAAATAATACATTTTGAAAATGAAATATATCTATCTCCTTAAATATGCATCAAGATAAAATCAAATTAGTATTTAATAGGCAATTAAAGGTTAGTCATTGTTTTAAATTATTCATGCTGCCTTTGAAAAAATGAAATTAATCTACACTTGGATTTAATAGCCTGAGCCAAAGAAATTTGTGGATCTCTTTCATTTATATGTTTTTTTTTTTACTTAAAATTTCCCTAAATTGGATATGATCATTATTTCAGATAGGCAGTCAGCAAAGTAAACTAACAGTTATGTTGCCTTGATATAGCTTTCAAAGGACTTCTTATTACACAAAGACATGAATCATGTTTTGTCTGCCCTCGATACCCCCACTGCTGAGACCTAATATTAGCCTTCATGGTTCACAGTGAGCAAGTCTGGGGCCTCATATCGCTTCGTAATTATTTTGGAATTGCGAGTGGCTGACATTTAATGACACCTGACATTTTATCAGGACTTAACCTAGTATAAAGGAACTGTGAAGGCACACAGGTACTCGCAAACCAGAAAAAAAATGTACACACACATGCACACACACACATACACGCACACACACATACCGCTCAACTTTCTCTCACACGCGGCGATGCCGTCAGCTATATGGAAGCGCAGATGGTGTATAATCTCCACATCTCTGCCAATGACAGCTGTGATAGACGTTGAAGGGATCGCGGTTATTCGATTAATGGATGCATGGATGCGTAATGCAGATTAAACATCCTTCAGGCACCACTGAGCATTCTAACCTAATGCCATGATATATTTTTATATTATAGTTTTATTTTTAATAAAGCTGTATACGTAGGTTAAAAATGAATGCTGTATACTTCATATTCATCTTCAATTATCTTGCGTGCTCCTGACCAAGATAAACAGTTAGATGGTGGATGAATGAATCTGCAGCTATCATGCTATCTACACATTTTTGTTTCTCTTGTGGTATATACAACACGAATAATGTTTGTATAATGTGGCATCTTCAATTCTGTACATTATTGTGTATTCGTATAACACTCTCAACAGGAAATACTAAGGAATGGTCATATAATATTTCAGTCTTGCACCATTATGAACATATTTCCTGAGGCTTTAATTTGGTGGGATTATTTGTACACTACAAATCTGCAGACGCATCAGGAAGAATAATTCTGCATAAGCTTTGACCTGCTACTCACTGTCACAATTAGGACATTTAGATGCCGCGCCTTAACTTAACATAAATGGACCCTGTTTCAATGCTTGTAGTGTTTTTCCGTGCGTGAAGAGTCAACGACAGACTCAGCTCCTCCTGATACCTGGAGGTTCTGAAAAAAAAAATCTAGCAGTATGGATGCAAACATAAAAAAGCCTAAAACAACTATATTGAGTGAAAATTCCCATCTAGATTGTCCTACAGCAAATTCAACTCAGGTTTAACTCTTAGCGTCTCTTTTGCCAGGAACCGGTACTGTCCGGCATAAAATGTCAAGTGGATTTATTGTGCTTTAGAGTACTTTAGCATGTTTGGGAGCATGACGGAAAGAACTAATATTTCTGTTTGTACCATAGTTGTCACTTCCCTCAATGAGACTCTCTGTGCCTGGAGAGGATCTTAATAAATCACAAGGCCTCACTACTTTCCAAGCATCTAAGGCCACAGATACAAACAACTTTCCCCTTCCTCTTTAGCACTATTTTTTCTTTAAATTTGCACCAGTATCTTCCGATATTTACATTTAAATTTACATTTACATTTAACGACTGCATAGATTACGGTTACTCATGCTTTGAGTCATAAAATACCTGTAGCTAAGCTGTCTTTGCGGAGAGTTTATTTGGGTGAATGCTTTTCCTGATTTCTGAGTGTGAAAAACCCTCAACCCGAGTTCCAGACTGTCTGAGGGGCACAGGAAACTCCACTTGTTATTTGTCGGTTAAAATTGGCACAGCCTGTAATTAAAGTGAACGTTCTGTCATGCGACTCCTGCTGTTCCGATTTCCAAACGGCCCAGGTGCAGCCTTTAACGGGGGCCAGTGACGGGCATGCAGGGACGGCTGATTGCAGTTTTTGTTTTTATTTATTCGATTTTTGCTCAGCTTAAGTCTGCCGCATTTATTTTCATGGGATCTGGAGAATTGCCGCGCGATTTGTTTGCTACGGTAGGTTTACGTAAGACACGTGTGCTAAATATCACATAAAGGGTTGTACAACTGTGGGATGTGAACCAGAGCCACTGGCAAGATTTTGATTCCCACCCCATGAGTGTCTGCACTTCAACGGACCCAAGCTTGTTGTGATTTGGACGACTGATCTGATGTTCACTCAGTGGAACTGAGGTTACTGGGACTGAGGAGAAATAGTAAATACAGGTTTTCTAGGCAATTCTTGAACTTTGAGTTTGATTTATCTAACTTTTGTGTCTAGTTCTGGTCTTCTATGATTTTTTTCTTGTTTTTTTTTTATTTACCAAGGTGTGTGTACCCTGCATCTGTTTGAATCCCTTTGCGGTTGACTCTCCCCACAAATGCTTCCAGTTTCATACGTGTAAGTCTTTGCCGCAGTGCTTTACTTAAGAATTCCAGCTAGACGTGTTTGGAAGTTCCGGAACGAGCATCGTTAGTCCACAACTGAGCCCCAGCCGTCACCGTTGTTCCTCACGAAGTCATTACGCTGCGCCAGCACTGATGTTGCCACCATAGCTCTGTCAAATTGCATTCCAGCGCGATACTTTATTGTATATTAGCTAGGGGCTACTGTGCCGAAGACACTGTTCTCACTTGATAGGATATATTATGGAAATCAGATTCACCAGAGCGATTCTGTAGATTCCCTGCACCTGTGTTTGTCAGTCCTGAGCTCCATGTCGATTAAGGTCTAAGTACTGCCTCTTACTTTCCACTCAGTCTTATTAAAGGCCGTCCCCCGTAAAAAGACATCTCTTTTAGATGTACTTTGGGAAAATGATGATGCATAAGTTCTTGTCCATAAAGGCTCCCCTGTGATTCAAGATGCGAGGTGTTTGTCAGAGCGTGGGGGCAGGCTGGACGGAATTGATACCTTTCAGTGCATTCATATTTCAAAGACTGTGCTCATGTAAGCATGGATTTCTTGTTAAATTGGAGCTTTTGGCACAGCCTAGACTCTCTTTGCAAACACTGATGATCAGACTGCCATGTTACTCTAGTTTCTAAAAGAGCTTTCCATATCCTGTAAGGCGCAGAATCTAGTGTGTGTGTGTGTGTGTGTCTGTTTCTGTTTCTGTGCGTGTAACAGCCTGTCTGTAGCGTATTGTTAACTGGAAAATTTTAATCACAGTTTACTCATAATGATAATAATGCAGCACAGTAACTTTGCAAATTATGTTTCCAACAAAGGCTTCCTACACGAAAATATGCATAATACAAACCCAGACGTTATTAAATGAGAGTTTAAAATTCCCAAACACTGACTGGAAGAACATAAACGCCAACATCATGGGGGAAAAAAAGCAAGTAATTTTCCAGGCTATTGTATTTATACCAGCATTACACCAATATATAGAACATTAGAATCGTATCATTAGAGTCATAACCTAGATAACGTATTACCTGCAGCAGAAGCATATTTCTTTGTCCTGCACTATATGTTTTCCTTATTACCCTGCTGTCACTATCAGTCCTCAGCGCTTAATGGCAAAATGATGTTAGAAACAATGATGAGAGTGTTTATCCCACGCGACATTCAGCCACAAGGCAGGAGTCATTCCGGCTTTTTCGAATGAATTCCTTTGTAAAGTCCTGTGAAAAAGGCCGCTGACTCTGCTTTATTACGAAAATGTTAGATAAATAAAATATATTCATCTGCAAATGCAGTAGGACATAGTAAATGGGGTTTGGTTTGGTCAGGATGCAGTGAATCTTGAACAAATCACTTTAAAGTATCAAAGTACGACCAAGATCCTTCAAACCTGCACATAAACGCATTTCCATTAGCACTTTGTTTTTAGTGCGTGTTTTAGTCACGCTTCTGCCTCATCGAATATATATCAAAAAGATACAAAAAAGAAAGGCTGAGTCCATTGTGAGTAAATGGCAAAAGGTGGCAGTTTATGAATGGTCCTCTGTGGAATCATCAACTATATCTGTCAAGGAAATTCATTGCCAAGAGCTGAAAACTGGAGGGGCGGGGGGTGAAAAACAGGACCCAAAAATATGGATTTTGAGGTGTCTTAGTGGAATTTAAAAAGAAAATGGCCTGTTATTATTTATACAAGCCGTTCGGTTTTGGAAGCAATATTTGGTAAATATTGGCAAACCTATCTTAAATATAAATTTCTTTAGAATCTCACCAAAAGCAATATCCACATTAAAATTTAAACCATTTGCTGGAATTTTATTTTATGACAATTACAGTAAATGAATGTAACTTACAAATCACATATATAATGAATGATAAAAGTGATTTAATATTGAATAATAAGCGATAAATAATACCTTTAAGAATAACGCAAGCAGATGACTGCTAAAATGGTGGAATCTATGAAAGCTAATTAAATGGCCATTTACTATGTAGAAGCTAAATATGAGTAGCAGTATTTTTCCCGCATACAATTAGGCACTATCCTCCTTCATTTGGGGAGTTAACTGGGTGGGAGGCATCGATCTGGCAGAGGGTTTACATTTGTAAACTTATAGGTGTTAAACAACACCCATCTAGTTGAAAATGGGCAGGCAACTGATGTCACAATTGAAGTTAATTACACCGCTGAGTGTAAAGCACGTTCTTTCCCGCCCTCCGTGGAACTGAAGCAGTGAACATCGCAGAGCTGAAATAACATTTGTCAGCAGAGCTGGTCTTTGGAAGCAGCTGGCGTTGGATGGGAGCTGGAAATGGCACGGCAAACAAATGAAGATTAATCAGTTTCTCTGACCGCCAGCACACAGCCACAAGGAACCTGCCAGAGATTTCTGCACACAGTTCAAACATAGAGCAGCAGTCTTCTCCTTCTCCTTCTCCTTCTTCTTCTTCTTCTCCTTCTTCTTTTGTGCAACTTTTAATATCTTTAAGGCACTTTGGACCTTGATAAATTTCTCAAACTTGAGTTTAAAAACAGTCCTTTACCTCTACCTCAATAAACAAATAAACAGATAAACAAACAAAGAATTAATTAATGAATGAATGAACAAACGAATGAATGAATGAATGAACAAACGAATGAATGAATGAAAAGCAAATAGCCAGGGATTAATGCATATTGATATTTTATACTCACCATTTCCTGGTATTATAATTCTAGAATTTTATTTCACATACAGTTATAGGACTGTCCTGGGAAATTATTGATTTGGAGTATCCATTAGTGTGATTTTGCAGTTTAGCAATGTCTGTGATCCGCTTCAGATTTTCCTTTATAGGTTATTATTTTTTCAGTAATAGCAGGTCATAGCATTCATTATGCAACAAAAGTTAAAAAACAACTGGTGTTGCTCACTTTTTATAGAGTTGTATGCCACTTTAAGAATTGAAAAGTTGTCTCATATGTATTAATATATATATATACACAATAATTCCATCTGTAGAAATGTGCATGTGTTCTTTTTTAGTAACCAGCATAGACAGCAGTGATGGTCAAGCTGAAAGGCATCATGGAAACTGTATTTTCAAACTGCTGTATGACTCATTTTCCAGCTGGTGGCAGCATCCGTGATACTCAGAGATATATCTGTCCTGCCGGGTTGAGACGTCACAATGTCCATGTTACATCTACCTCTGAAAGCCTTTAGTTAGGTTCCCTACCTGATAAAATGAACGGGGAGCGGCTGTATTACAAACATTAGCTAGCCCACACCTGAGCATTACATATTATCTCTTATCAAAGTCAAGGAATGAACAAAAATAAAAGGATGCTTGGATTGGGCTACATCTCACCATTGATCTTCTAGATTCTCCAGATTTCCATTAAAAGGCCGACATTTCTTTCCGAGTCGACACAGCAAGGCTGGCACATTTGCGCTTGCTGCCGGTTCTGGCACTGACAACGCCACTGCCACGCTCATTAGGGCGACGTTTTCAGCCGCCGACTGGAAACAGAAAGCCCACTGTTCTGGTGCCAAACATGCATGTAATAATGGAAATTATGGATCCGAGAGACGAATCGGCTGAGGGAGGCCTAATGCCGCGTTGGCACATTGACGTGACAGAATACTGAGTGGATAGAGCGAAATAACGCTCACTGTTCGTCCAGCACTGTCTTAATGTAGATGTAATGTGTGCGGTAGGTCCCTTATTCTCCAGTTTCCCAAATGATTGACATTTTTCAAGAATCAGTATGTTCGAGTATTGAGTGTGTACAAATAGCTCAACCGTTTAATTTATCATTTATGTGACTTGCGTAGCTGTAAATCATGCCAGTCATACAGTGTTGTAGAAGGTCCTTCTTCACCATATGACAAAATCATTATTGCTAGGAGTTGTTTGATTTATGCTCTGGCAAATACTCTCAGTTCTGTGCTGTGTAAAACACAATAAAACAATACCCCGAAGTCTTGTTTTGGTGAGTAATGTACCTGATTATGCTTAAAGATTTGTGTGGCCCCAAATAACACGCGCAACATGAGCTGGACGATGGAGGAGATCGAAATTGAACGCGTCCGGCGCGGGAAATGAAAAGACATTTAATTGAAATCATCTGTCTGCGTGAAGCGATCAGACCATGTGCTGGTGAGACTGTCATGTTTACGTCGGCGTCATAACCATGATGCAGACAATATTGCTGTAGTGGTTAATGGAGGATTTGCATAAGCAACCATGTCTCCACAGCTCGGTTAAAAAAAAAAAAAAGAGTGAATCATCAGCCAGCATAGACTGGTGTTTATTAACATGCAAGATTTTTGTATTTTTTTTTTGGTAGCCAGTCTCGGCATGTGGCCCTATCTGTCATCCATGCGATTATAATTAATGAGAAAAGGTCCTGATTATTCTGGAATATTCCCACTGGTGTCCTCTGACCTCTGTTTAAGGTCAAGGGCATATTCTTCGTGTGTGAGAGTGCAGAATTTATTTAGACTTAGTCCATAAAAATTCTCTTCTCGCGTATTACATTACTTCTCACGTTTTTATATTTTATATTTATACTCTTTATGCATAAATCTTTTAAGCACAGCTTTCTGTGACATTATGCTGTGTCTGTTAACTCTTTGTGGGACCATATTAACATGTCTGGCACAAGTCACGTTATAAGAGACATAAAGATACTGATATGACTTAGCATGATGTGCCGTCACAGCAGGGCGGCTGTGATGCCTCATGTAGAGCACTTGGCCTTGGTAATAAAAGAAGGGGATTGGAAAAAGAGTGAGAGATGGAGAGAGTGAGGGGGAGAGAAAGAGAGAACGCCATGGTTTTACTCATTCCAGAAATGCAACTCAAAAATCAATTTGAATACTCCAATTTTGGCACTGATTCTGACATTGCTCGGGTTAGGGGGATCTCCAGAATCCACTTATTTTACGGGGGCTTTTATCGAGGAAATCCAACAGCCACATTCCTCTGCAATGGAAACTTCCACAGCAGAGCATTGTTTCCCACCTCATTTGCAGCAAATTTCAGTATCAAAATATAGTTTTGCTAAAAAGAAATACATAGATAAATAAATATGTAAACAAAGACACAAATAAGGCAGAAAAGGGCGTGCCACATGTGACCAACAGGTGTGGGCATGGTATTCGGTCGCTGAATGTCATTAACTGGCTTTCTCATTCTGACTGTGTGATTCTGCAAGTTAGAGATCTGTACACTTTGGACAAAAGAGTTTGCAAAATACGTAAATAAATCTGGGTGTGTATATGTACAGTGTGAACAGGGTCAGATTTTAAAAATCAGGGACCTGTCATATAACCCAGCAATTTGGTTAGTGAACAAATATGCCCAATTAACTGTATTTAATATTGTACATATGCGTGTGTGTGTGTGTGTGTGTGTGGTCCAGGTATACCTTACCTTGTGGGGACCAGATGTCCCCACTACGTGATGAATACCCATTTTTTACCTTAAAAACTCTATTTTATAAAAGCCAGTGACTGCAATGAAAAAATTAAAAATAAAAAAAAATGGTTACTTATGGTTATGGTTAGGACTGGGTAGGGTTATCATAGCTAGCATTAGCATTTTTCCCATAGAAATTAATGAGTGGTCCAAGATATGATTACACAACTGTGTGTGTGTGTGTGTCTTATGTTTTGTTTGGCTACTTATGGTTAAGGTTAGGGCTGGGTGAGGGTTACGGGCGCCGTGATTAGGATTAGGGTTTTTCCCATAGAAATGAATGGCAGGTCCACATTTAAATAGGTACACCAACATAACCAAAGAAATAACCAAGGAAGGCCCTTAGAAGTTTGAGATCCTTTAACTTATTGTGGTATCTTTTCATCTCTGTGAAAGTTCTGAAAGAAACAAGTGATTTGCAAAAATATCACTGTTTAAGACTCATCCACCGCAATTCCATTAAATGGCATACCATAGTGTAATACATTTGCAGCATCTTTACATCACATTATTAAATGTACTTACTGCCTTTAATTGACTTGTATCTGAAACAGTAAGTTTTATTGTTAAGGTAGGGATATAAGAGTAAACATCTAGTAATGTGTCTCAATTGGTGTGACTGTTGTTTATTTTCCTAAACAAGTAAGCAAGAAAGCGCTGGTCAATTCTGTAATTATGCATGAAGTTATAGAATATCATATTCATTATCTTACATTTGAAACATTTTTTTCATACACAAATAGGAACTGAAACAATTAACCAAAATGGATAAAAATTCAGCACCTCAGTGAATGTTAACATGGAGAAATATACAAATATGTGCTGCAAAAACTTTAAAGCATCGTTGTTCTGCTTTGAGGAATTTGACATTAGCTCCAAGCAGTGGACACTGCTGCTGTTGATTCTCCAGACAGTCCCACAATGGTTGTACAGTAAAATCTAATTAAACAAGGGATATAACCTTAAGAGAAAGATCATTGGGAAGAACTTAGCTTCTTCCTTCCCTGAAAAAAAAACTGAATTGTTAGTCAGGATTCCAGTGAAGCAGCAAATAATATAATTTAGTGACAATGAAAGCTGCTGTAATAGTTCTATATTTAGAATGATCTGCCCTATTGAACAATGTAAATGTAAGCCTGACCATACATGGGAATGGGAGGCGTCCCTCTGCCCCATGTAAGAGAACATGCACAGAACTGACAGAACAGACGATCAGCTATAACAAAACTATAGGCATACTTAATTCTAGACCTTATTATTGTAAATATTTGTATATCTATATCTATAGCAAAAACAGGTCTACAGTGTGACCTTATATTTACTTATTTATTTTGTTGAATAATCAAGATAGATAAACACAATATAGCCTTGAAGAGGGGAGTATTAATAAAACAAACATGATTATGAATGAAGAACATTAATGGGTAATTAAAGACACTTATGGCCAGGAGATTTACTAATGTGAATCCTTTTGAATGAATGCATAATTCAGTGTACTCAGATGGGGCCAGTAAATTGGTTCTTCCTCATAGCAATATTTGTCTGATTATGATGAAATGATGATAGCAGAAGAGAAGATCATCAGAAGCCTTGGAACCCCTAACATCTATAATCTTATTCTGTGGAGGAAAAATTCAATTGAATGGTGCTAAAGGAATGAAATCCAATCCTTTAGTTATAGTTGCACCAACACTAAATCAATAACACATTTATGTAGGTATAATTCACACAACATTTTCTGTGCCTTATTCTGTTTGGGGGGAAATTCTCCTAGTTTTTACAGAAATAATGCAGCAGGGTTTTTAAATCTCTTTGGCTCAGTCCTTTTAGATGATTGAACTGCCCTCTCAGAATGATTCACAGACTGTCTTGTGGGAGGAGAGGGGGGTCCTGTTGGGAGCATGCAGATAGATTCGTTGGCATGCCGTCGCAAAGTCTCCCGCTGATTGATAGGCTGAGAAACGTGGGAGGAGTATCGCCACATCGCGCCACGGGTCAATCCTTCAACTTGACTGGTCGGCCATCAAGGTGGTGCCGGGCCTTAAAGGGACGCTTTGTCGGGGGAAAAATGACACGAGTAGAATGTGAGTGTGTTGAACCTGACAGCGTTGACAGAAAGGGCAGGAAGTGAATGGCTTGGAAAATAAATGGAGACGAATGCCGTCCAGTTGGTGCCTCGGATCAAAAACAGAAGCCCAAATTCTCCAGCATGGTGCCCAATTGTTTGCTGCAGAATAATAAAGTTAATATGGGCCAGAGATAGAGAGAGGAAGTCAGTTGGTATTATATAGCTTATTCACACTGTGTGGGACATTTCACTCTTATCCCTTGCGCCCAGCTTGGACAAGAAGCATGTCGAATTAATACACGCCCTTGAGGGAATATAATGAGTTCTGCGGCCTCATATTTTTCTGACAGCACAAATCATAGGCAAAATGGAGTTCAAAAGCAATGTGTATGGCTATTTTCATCCCATAAATAATAACACTCGGTAAACACAAATGCTAATTTTATAATACAGTTATTTTCATCTCTTTGACGCTTGACTCCTAGCGATAATGCGCGTGACTTTTTTTTTTGGTGGATTATTGAAATCTTTCGCTATGTTCATGGGTAGTAATACCAGTGACGTTACTGCTGCAGTCCATGAATCAGTCTGCACCACCATCAGTACCCAGGTCTTTCAGGTCATGTGTTAGCAACTAACCAAATACCTGGCAAAATTCTTGTTAAATTTAAAAGTCAGATAGCGATTAGTGCATTTCCATAAAACCTGCCACTCATTGTTGAAAACCAGTGCTGAGGATAATAGGCAAATATAGTATAGACCGAGAACCAGTCAAATTTAGCCAAAAAGCACGATCATAGAACTTGTCCTTCAAATATCATTGAGGTTTGGCGAAGGTTGTGTTTTTTGCATTAAAAAATGATAATCTCATTGCCTGTTCTTCGTCTGTGAACCACAATGACCACTTGAACAAGTATCGTATCAAGATTACATAATGCCCATGCAACAGACTTTGTTTTAATCTTTTTTTAATGTGCAGCCAGAATGATGTGATCAGTGATGCTTGCAGTATGATCCTGAAATGAACTGATAAATAAATTGCAAAGTTTTACTGTCAGATTTACTGTGGGACATTCAGGCATGCAAAAATGCCTTACTCATATTTATGTAATAGTGGTATATTCCTATTCCTTTTACATCATATGTAAATGAAACAATGCAGTTCTAGCTTAATATTCTTTACTGGAGATCTATGATAAATATAGAAACAGCCCAGAGTATAGAGGGGCATAAACTTGTGAATATTGTGATCTACATGCAGAAGAACTTTATGTGGAGGATGAAGATCCATCTGGGTCCACATTTGTGATTATTAACACCCCCGGGGCATTAATTATTCATCGTTATTTCCCATATAAGTTTTTGCATTCAGGCCAACTTCATTTAGTCTGAAAGTTTTTGCTTACGGTAGTACTGGTGGTGGGGGGAAGGGGGGGGGGGGTGTGGGAGCACCG
>JABFEB020000104.1:17980475-17991549 GCA_019775895.2 Stomatorhinus ivindoensis | reverse complement strand
CGCACATTTTATGAATGACGGCCCCCACTTAAAAAAATCCTAGATCACCTCAGTTGTTTGGTGTGATTGGGTGCTTATCTCATAATAAATTAGTAAATTAACCTGTGTCTGTCAGCAGGTTGTCAGTCAGTGGTACCTTAAATGTTGATATATCAAGTGTGAATACCAGTTACTGCTTTATAAGATTAATTCTCTTTAATAGGGAATAAACAGGCTTTTTCCTTTTTCAGAGAGGCTTGACCGCTTGTAAGTGCAAATCCATTTAATTTTTTTATACTTTGTCATATGTTCCCCAGTGTGCACTTTTGTAATCCTTATTTGCAGTATTTTCATTTCATCTATTTTTAGTTGGCTTTAGAGGAAGGTTTCCATTTAGCTTTCTTTTGACAGCTTTAAACCCAGTGTAACTGTTGTTCACGCTTTCGCTATTCAGAAAGTCAGGCATACATTTAGTACATCATAGTCTATAGTGTCTGTATCTGGTTCTATTATAGCTTTTATGATGATAATGTGGAATCAGCTGGGATGCAATCGAATATTCATGCTACAGAAGTATAGAACCACTGCTTGCTATGTATGTGTGTGTGTGTGTGTGTGGGGGGGGGGGGTTCTACATTTTATGGATTAATATTATCTAAAATGTAGAGCATTAGCCATGCCTCTTTCAAGTGCATTCTGAGAAAAAAAGCCTTGTAGGGAGAAAAGACAACTTTGGTTTCTTCAATACCTTTGCAAATTCATTTTGTATTATCCCCGTCTGTTGTATCTAAAACCAGTATGCTACTAATGTAAAGAGTGCCTCTGTGGGAATGTGCCAAGTGTCAGGTGCCCAAATTTACTCTGAAAGTCTTGTAAGTGACAACAATTAAATGGCGAAGATTAAGCCATTAATCTTCATCATTTCACCACTGCCAGAAGATTTTCAGGCTGGTTGTTGGGCACCAACCCTGACATATTAAACAGAGAAGTGAGTGCAGATGGATGGATAGCTGGAATGCCTGAGCAGCCTCTACGGGCCGTGGACGTCCGTGGAATTCGAAACTTGGACAGAAATACTTTTTTAAAAATAAAACCATGAGTTTGACTTTGATGCATAGAGGCAGTCTTAAACCTTCCACAACACATTTTCATCTTCTTTTAATCTATAGAAGGACTTCATACTATAAGAATTGAACATGGAAATCAAGTTTGAAACCAGCACTGATTTTATAAATTACCAAATACATGATAGCCACTTAGAAATTCCTTCAAGAAATATCAATTAGGAAATTACGACATATAGGACTGGATTTTTAAAATCAGGCAGTCACTAAATAACTTCTGCATTGTGTAGTAAGTGTGTTGTGATGTCATGATCTTGCAGCTGCCAGTTTTTCGGTCTGTTGTCACTGCGTCCCTCCAGTTAGGAGCAGCAGGTCCTCGGGCATCATTTGTGTGTCCCCGTTTTCTGATTGGCCGCACGAAGCTGCCACCAAACTCCCCATCTAAAAGTAATGAGGGTGATCAATCCACTTGAAAGCAGAGTTGAGTATAATATATCCCGCAGTCTCAAAAGCCATCCATTGACAAAGATCTGCAATCACGACAAACATTAACTGGAACCCAGTGACCTTTCCATATCTCATATCTGTGGTCCTGAGATGGGGAAAAAAAAACTCATACACGAGAGATAAACAGCCATCCTTCTGGAACTTTCCTTTTAATACCCCTGCTAACTTTCAGTGTGATGTGCCAGAGGCTCCATAGCCTTTTGTTGTATATTTCAAGTGCATTTGACTCAGATTTATGTCCCAATCTCACCTCTGCTTAAAATTTTCTTTGAAAAGGTGTAATGATATTTTTCACAAGTCTCTATGTCTATGGCGCTCAAAGGCAACAATCTGTATGGCCATGACCATTTTATATATTCATAAAATATTTGATACAGGATGCAAAAAATAAACTACCCTTGAATATTACAGTCTCCATCGTGAAATGGAGACAGAATGCATTTGCCACACACCATACCCTGTGCTTGACCCAGCTAATATGAGTATTCATCAGCGTTGTACATGATGCACCCTGCAGTTCTCGTACTGCTACAGGCACCTGATTTAGCCAGTACTATGGGTCTTTTGGTGCAGATCCAGTCCAAGGGAAGGATGATCTCTGTCACCTGGCCTTGCAGTCTCACAATCACCAAAGTGTGGCACACCAGGACAACGGTTTATTGAAGTGTGCCGTGTGTCCAGTGTACCAGTCATCCCCCTCTGTGCCTGCTTCACCCCGAGGTCTCACATCACCCCCCCCAGGGAATTACTTGTCAGTGTGTGCTTCTTCACAGGCACCATCAGTGCCTTGACTCAGAAGGGCTTTTCGCCGCCTACTGGAAAAGGACAGCCGCCACGTCAGCTCCTCACGTAGGCCGAATGTGGCTGTCTCAGGCTTATTGTTCAGTCTTGATCTCATATTAATACTAATGTCTCAGGTATTGCCTACAAGAAGCCTATTAAGAACTACATATCCCACGATACACTTGGGCTCAACTGGGTAGAATTTTACAGTGCAGGGATGCAACACAAGGATTTTTGGATCATACTGTGGATAAACTTAGGATTTGACAATGCAAGGTCGTGCAGATTTATGTATCACGGAGAACCAACTGCCTGAAATAGAGCAAAGTAAAACAACGTACAGGAATGAATAACCTTAGTAATCAATCAATATAGTTTTTTCACTGTACGTATAATGCTATAACAACTTAATTGGACAAGAATCATTAGGACAAATATATAAGGTTGATTTTTTTTTGTTCCCTGACAACCTAATCATTACATTTATATGTCATATCATTCTACTTTAAGGAACTTTATTCATGTTATGCTCAACTATCTTAATGGATTGCAAAATGAACAAGTCAGACAAGCAATCTAACCCTTTTGAAATGGCTTTGATGGAAAGTTGGAAACTTTCCCTATAATCTAACTGATGGGTGAATTTCTCTTTGTTCTTTGATATTTTGGGAAGAATGTAATACTTTCATTAATACCATGTAATATCACATCTACTATGTAGGCTTGGGCAGTATTACAGTAACACTATATACCACAGAAAGTTATTGGCAAGATTTCAAAATACCAGAACAGTGTCGCTTTTGAAAATACCATCAAAATACTGCATACCATGGTATAATTTCTGACTGGTATAAAAAATTGGATACAGCCCAACAGTGCTGGGGAGCAACTAGTAGTCTAGCATTACGTAACTGAATTATAAAATAAATAATCTGTTACAGTTATTGAGGAAAAAATGTGTAATTAAATTTTAAACGCTGGTGATTACAAAGGGTTACATCTGAATATATTCTTTGTCAGAGAAAGCTTATAGTTTTTTTTTATGTAGAATAACATTCATTTTGTTGTGCGGAAATGCCATCTTCAGCATGTTTCCAGACAACGCAGATGAAGCAAATCTGTTGGGACTTTTCTGCTGTATTGCCCAATTTAAAACATTTGTTAGAAAAGTAACCAAAAAGTAATCAAATGTAATATATGACTTTACTTTGACAAAATAGTTACATTACATATTATATTTCTAACAGAGTAACTAGCAATATGTAACTTAATTTCAAAAGTGACCTTCCCAACACTGCTGCCCCAGCCCAATGCCTGTAATTAGCCATTTTTGCAAAAACTTCAATCCATCTGGCAATGTGGGATTTGAAATGCGTGACCGGCAATCAGGTTCACTACTTTTGTTGCCTAATTTCTGATTGTTTTGATTGAGCTTTAATGTCAATGTATAGCCCAATCAGAATTGCCACAATTAGCAGCCATAATCAAAGACAAGCCTTTAGGATAAACAGACTCCATGGTTGGAATGCATCTGTAACGTCTGTGGATTAATAAAAAGGACATATCTATTAAAAGTAGCGTGTGTATTAGGGACACATTTATTGTCACTCTTGTTTAATACGAGGCTCAACCCGGACACATATTTGACATGAGGGAAATAGAAAAGGAAATGCAGAAATTAACTGCATAGATTGCACCGTGAAATCATTTTATGAAATGTCAATCACAAACAAACTCAACAAGCTGTCATCGCTCACTGGCATTTCAGCATGTTAAACCATTCAAGTTCTGAATGAGGGCTGTATGATTTTGCAGTTTGCAATCTCAGAGTGAGCATCATAATTTTTAAAGTACTTTATGGCTTTTATAAGTACTAGTTTTATAATGAATTGAGTCAGAAAAGAGCCAGTTTGGTATAACTCAACTCTCTTCTCAGTATTGAAGTCTCTGAATCATGTCTCTATTAAAAATAAGTGAGCATGAGTTTTGAGAACCAGTCAGACATACAAGGTATTGCCTCGACACTTGGAAGTGAGAGGAACATAACATTAAAGCTTGATTGTAGTGTCTTTCCCATATAATGAGCTGTGCTGTGACCATGTTCTCGCATTAATAGGACAAATAGCTCTGTGCTTAGTATAATGAGCGTAGGAGGATTAGCGGCAGAGGCGTGGACAGTGGTGAGGCTGAGGGGCACTGCCCCCATCTGAAAGTTGATTGGCCAATGGAAGGCCACCAAATCAGAACATATTATTGGCTAATTATAAGGTTGTCTCACCCCCGCATGAATTATGGCTCCCTGACTATTAGCAAAACAAACACAGCAGCCAGCAGCTAGTGACATGAAATTGCTAAGCCTGACTAACTGACATGTCCATCAAAAAGCTTGCCGAGAAACTGGAGGCTCAGGGGAAGATACTGCAATCCCAGTTATGTAGCCCCATCGGCCCTGTCCTCTCTCCAGCTGTACCATTCCAGTGTGGGCTGGTTTGCGTCCAACAGCTGGACTATGTATACAGTATGCCAAAGCGGTGGGCAGTGATCAAGGTCATTCGGACCAATGGGAGGATGCTAAATGTAACCAGCAGCATGAGGGATGAAAAAGCCTTATCTGTTATGAAAGGCCTTAATTTGACTGTGGGTATTTTATCAGTACACTTTTCTTTATTTACAAGTTACTAAAGGGTAACGAGGTGTCGGGTGTCAGATGCTAGTGCACACAGTGACCCCTCCCATCTATTGGGCTGGCCCAGGTATACAACCTATTTTGAGCAAAGGCAGATAACTTTCCAGCAATTTCCATCTAAATGCAGAGTTGTCACTATTTCCGTGGCTTTTTTAGGGTGTGCATGGTAGGTCTGCACCGAATTCTTTCAGGTTCAAGACTCCCTGGGTAATTTTAAAGGTGAGGTGCAAAAATGTGTCATTTTTGGCTTTCACTGAAATATAAATAGATTGATTAAAAATCATCATTGTATCTTATTGCAGGTCTCTTCTTAATAATATAGTGAGAAAGCGTAGACAATTTTGGGAATAATTCTGTTGACTGCCTGTGTGAAGGTGATAAGGTCTACATTTGCTATACAGTTATTACAGTTATTTTTCAAATTAATGTTCCCTGGTCAATATGGCTGACATTCTGCTGGATTAATGTGTGTGGTAGCAATATGACAGTGCCATTAACAGTCCGAAATAAGAGCTGAACTCATTGAGTCAAAGAGTCTGTTTCGTTTATTAAAACCCACATTACCAGGACACAGGACTGCTGTTAGAAACAAAGTGGAAATGCTTTCTGTCTTATTGCGAAATGCACCTCATCAGACCTCTGGCATTGCTGGATGATTTAAATGTGCTCTTCTTTCTTATGTTTATTTCCTCCGTTAGAAGAATATTCTGTCATATTTTTATTGTTCTTTTTGTCTTGTATGGAAAGACAGATTTTGGGTTGCTAACCATTACCCAGAGTTAATTGAAGTGTCCTTGGCAACATTTTTTCTCCATAATACTCATATGTGTGTGTGTGTGTGTGTGTGCGTGTGCTCCCTGTGATGGACTGGCATCCCGTCCAGGGTGTCCCTAGTGATATTCCATGATGCCCCATGTAATGGTCCCGGTACAACTCTTCACTGGATAAGCAGGGGTTCTCCATGGACATTTTTGCAATAACTACTAGCAGACAAACCTGTTCAGTCTGTGACACTGCAGATTACTTTGGGCAAGATTGTATGTCATTTTTTATGCGGGACTCAGCACCATTCACCGTTTTCAGACCTTATGTTCTGTTCATTTGCACCATCGCTATTCACATTTTATTTATTTAGCAAGCACTTTTATCCAAAGCGGCAGGGCCACACAGTCGCTGGAGCAATAGGGGGTAAAGTGGGTTTGCTCGGGGGCCTAACAGTGACATCACATCCCCCGAAACGGGATTCGAAATGCCGGCCATCTGATTACAGGCACAGCGTCCGCAAACTGTATCATCCATTAGAAAGAGGCCAATGTGCTCAAGCATGCAAGGTTTTCAGAGAAAAGTCCCATTACGTTCAGCAGTTATAACAACTGGCCGGTTTTCACGCTGGCTTTAGAATTAATTGCTTCGATGTTGGATAATCTATGAAGACATGTCTTCTGCACTTTCTAAGAAGGCAGGATCTGTTAAGCCTATGAAAAAGGAATACTTTCAAAATGGTTTGCTGTTCATTCATTTCTTTTGTACATAGTTTTCAATAATAGTAAAACACAGCAGTTTTTTCACTACGATAAAATGAAATAGAATAATGTCTCAAGGGAACTCTTCTATTGAAGGTGTCCAGGTGGTTTTTATGTTTCCCATCTATTTTAATCCATCCATCCTCCAACCACTGACCCTTGTCATGGTCACGGGGGCCTGGAGCCTGTCCCAGGAAGCTTAGGGTACAAGGCTGGGTCACACTTTGGGTGGGATGCCAGGCTATTGCAGAGAACAACCAGCACAATATGGGCAGTTCAGAAATCCTAGTTTACTTAAATGCAGGTCTTTGGATATCCATGCAACATGGGGAGAACGCACACACACACACACACACACACACACACACAGACACACACACATACACAAATTCAAATTCCCAATTCTCGAAATATGAAGCAATACTGCTACCCATCTCTGTTTTCAGTTACATGAAAATTACATCTAAATTTCTATCACATGCATTTTTAGCATAATAAAAGTTGAATTGATGGGCTGACAAACTAACGTGTGACGGTTACTTTGTTTTTATTACTCTTTGGATCATTATTTTTGCATCTGTTTGATGACGTCATCCCTTCTCTATCAAACGCTTTGCTTTTTTTGATGTCTGCCATACATCTGGATTTCATGCTTGTCACCACCCCCCCGGCCCACCTGATCTACTACTTCTGACAGGTTTCGGTTATTTTTAGATGCAAGTGTTCAGCTTGCTCTGGCTGATAAGACTCCCTACCGCATTTACCTCTGCCTCTGGCTCCGAGTCCGAAAAGGCGCCATGAGCACACCAGGAAATCCTTCCCACTGGCCCATCCGAGCGGTCTGGGACTAGCCGCTTATTCTTCTTCCTCCATCTCTCCTCCTGATGCGTGAGCCATTTGAAACATGATTTAAACACAGACTTATCGGCTCCAGTGGAGGGATTTACTGCTCGCCCGCAGGGCCTTCCTGAGTCCCTTTGGTCAGCTGGTGCTATTTTGGTTGCCTGCTGCTTCGGTGGTTGGTGTCTAAGCTTGGCCTCTGCTACCCCTGGTCCCGCTACATCGACACACTCTTTCTTCTGCGTCCATTCCATCCGGCCCACACAAGAGAATCCGACAGGCTTCAAAAGCAGCGTCCTGCATTCCGGAATGCGGCATCCCGATCAGTCCGTAATCGTCCCTTTGGCGTCCCTTTCTGATGCAGACTTTAATGGGGCTCTTTGCGGACCGTTCGCTAAACCCCAGCAGAATTTAACGGATCTGCAAGTTAGACAATCGACTTCGGACTTGGTAGCAAACAGCTTCAAGGACATTTTACAGCATCTATTTCGAATGGGTACCAGTCCACTAAGTATACTGTTCCCATGCTTTCACTGGCACTGTAATATTATTATAGCTATCGAATATATGCCATATATTTTGATCGGCAGGCTGCACATATTAACACCTTCGCATCACTGCTGTAAAAAATAAGCACAAACAGGTTCATTTTAATTGGACTATGTGCGAATTCCCCTTTTTCTTGTTATAGGAATCCACCCCGCAGCTTCCCTGATGAAAATACCTCACGGACTGCCTAGTTCGCCTGCAGTCATGTGGCTCTGAACTTTCCAGTGTCCCTGATGGAGAAAGCAGCCCGCGCGACACGAGTATCGATGTCCGACTCGCCTTCTGTATGTGTCCAGGACTATATTCTGCCTTTCCAGTGGCATGTGCCTGACAGCTGACAAAAACTCAGCTCTCACCGGCTTTGCAGACATTCAGCGGCTTGGTGTGACGCAGGGAACGTGTCGTACATTTTCTTCATGCAGCCTCTGTTAGGATCCCTATTGGGTATTATCCTCAGCCTACTTCCTTCACTGCCCCTTTTGGATTACCTTCAGTTAATCCGATTCATTCCGTGGCCGTTGTTAATTTTCAAACCGTGCTCCTCGTTGCCTGCATAAACAAGCTCGATTTGGCAATTCTAGCATTCTCAGTTACAGTACCTTATAAAAACAACAGGACAATGAAGCCGCCAGAGATATCTCACATACTTTTTCTGCAAAGTGCAAACAATACAGACTCCCCGACACTGCAAATGAAGAGAAAAACTTAGAGTAATTGTAAGCTGTTGTCATTATTCAGGCATGTTTTCCTCTACAAAGCTTCACATGTTTTTCGAAACTGGATGGCCTATCAACAACCTCTTAACCTGTCCTCTGGGCACGATTCTTAGATGAAGGTTTTGGGTCAAACTTTCAGCATTTCAAGGCTTCCATTACATCCGCCGTTTTCTTCCTGTAGCGACATAGTTGGTGCTCCTGAGTGCGGCATCAGCTGTTGTGTTTGGCATAAACCGTCAGGCTTTCTCATTTACAGAGCAGGAGCCATGTCAGAAATCCAAGTTCAGACCCCGTGTGCCACTGTTCGAAGCGTGTATGACTGTTCCTGGTGCACCCAGCAAGTCGGCAGCGAAAAGCCTCGGATGGATTTCCGAGGATGGAGTGTCCGTGAATGGAATTTGAACAGAATACCGTCCCGGCTGCAGCAGTATGTGGAAACAATCTCTTGTATTCCTGCTGGCTTGAACACAAGCTGGAGTTCTGGGTTTGCAGTGTTTCTAAAGCTGAATCAGCTCCAACCATCCCTGGCCTAACCGCGATCTTTGAAGCTGGGCGATCTGCTGCGTTCCCCGAAAACAGCTCAACGCAGCCCGGTACACTGTCTCTAGCTATGCTTTTGCCGATTTCCGTCCCCTTTTTTGTACTTACGCACGCTTCCGTTTAGACCTCGACCGTCTAGCACGGTGTGGATTTCTCCGCTGCGGGGGTGGCTTGGTACCGCCCATGCCATGTTCGGCCCGGCTGCACATTGATGCCGCTCACTCGCTCCCCATTCCTCTCCATTATTTTCTTAGGCATTCTGAGCCACCGCTTACCTCCTGAAGAAGCACCGCAGTGCGTGCATCTTTATCTCTATCCTAACTCTCCTTTTTAATGCCAGTGTATCAGTTCTAGTGGCTTTTATTTAGTGCCCGTGCCACGCTGCCCACGTGCCACTCTGCCCACGTGCCTCTCTGCCCACGTGGGGCCTGCCGCATCGTGTGTCGGGCCAGTCGATGCGACTCTTTTTTGCTTCACTGACTCTCTGCTGTTTGTCTGTTTTTTTTTATTGTTTTTTTCAATGACTGCAGTTCTTGTGACTCTTCTTCCGTGCCCACAGGGAGAGACAGACACAGGCCACACACTCCCTAAGGTTATTTTTCACCATCTGCTTTCCCCCCCTCTTCCTGTCCCGATGTCTTTTTTTTATTTTTTACTCCGATTAGCTTTTCAGAAACTTCTAGCCGGCGCCCATCTGCTCTGTGGCGCTCAGACTCACCTTTGCCAGTTGCCGGTCTCCTGCCCCGGCTACACCGGTAGATTATTAGGCTGCCGATGTTGACTGTTCACACTTTTTCACAACCGATTCCTGCACGTCAAAATAATAGCGCCATCCTTTAATGTCAGATATTGGCTCGCGACAAACGCGTGAGAGTGATGTTCTGGGACACACCTCCTGCAGCTGCATTTTATGCATTACCGGCGTGTTGCAGCACTTCATTTGTTATACGTGACATTAACCCATGAGCCTTGTTGCTTCTTTGACTAGTCCAAGGGCACTGACAATGCAGCTGTGCTGTTCTTCCGTTGTCAAGATAAACAGTCCGTCCTCTCCGTCCTAATGGATTACGCACTACAATATTTCACTGTTACACGTCATGTTTGAATATAAGGTTTTACAAATTGATACTTGGAGGTTTTATGCATTCATTGTTATAAACCGATTATCCAGCCTGGGATACACTGATCTGCAGGGCACACATACACGCACACACACACACACAAACACAAACACGCACGCATCAAGGACAGTTTAGAGTCACCCAAGGACTTGCAACTCTCACAAACTTCCAGGGAATGATGACATCGCCAGCCACTGTTTTCATTCCCTTCGTGTGTGTCCCATCTTACTGATGGTAATTCACTAAAATACTTCTGAGTGTGATATACTGTATACAAGCAAGTCTGTGGTAAACACCTTTAGATGCCACCTTCATATCTGTGAGTAAGTATTGCACCAGGGCCCAGTCTATTTACATTTAAATCCAATTTGAATTAATTAGAGGAAGGAAAACACAAGAACAACAGGGACAGAAAAGGATCCTTTCGTAATTTGCACGCCCTGTCTGCAGGTGTGACCTCCACATGGCTGGGAGGGACGGCTTTCTCCTCCCAGGCACTCCTTCCAAGCACTAAGCCCCGTGTGGAGGTGACACGGCTGCATCTCCCATTCGCAAAGGAGAATGACGGGGATAAGCGGGCCGGCACTGTTGCCAGCAAGGGAGGGGAGAGAGAGGCGAGAGAAAGCAACGGAGACAGATGGATGATAGGGTCTGCTCTCCTGAAAGCCGGGGATGTAGCAGCGTTTCTGTGTTTCTCTGCCTGCCTGAAGACTCCTTGGGCTGCAGAGATACTCCTGTTCTGTGGTATATAGCTGGCAAACTTGTT
>JABFEB020000104.1:17958788-17980375 GCA_019775895.2 Stomatorhinus ivindoensis | reverse complement strand
GTTATATATTACTCCTCACTAGTGAACCTTTTAAAACCTTTCTGCACATCTTTATAAGACTCACCCATGCTAGGGTCACAGGGTCCCACAAAAGTAAGAATCTGACATTTAAATGAATCAAGCAATCGTGGATAAAAACATTGATTTTATCCCAAGCGAAAAAAAGAGTACAGTTTGGCTTGTAGTCAAGGAGGCTGAAGTAGCTGATTTGTGGTGTGATGTAAGCTGGTGAGGGGGGGGTGACCACGCCGGGCACCGCGGCCCGAACGCAGGAGTGCGAGGAGCCGCGATGTCGGCCCGAGGCAGTTAAGGTCATCGGTTCACCGCGAAACCTGAGGTCCTCATAAATTTTTCATGAAAGTGATACATGTGATGGAAAGCTGAGACAGCTTTGATATCTTTCCCAGAAATTACTCATAAATGGGAGCTATTTACCTTTACTTTGAAATCAGATTCCTCCACCTATATATTTTCCATGCTATTAGTAGTCAGAGAACATTATGCTAAACATAGCATACATCTGTTCTTATAGAAACATTGGGTGATGTTATAATCTATGATTTTAAGGCGTAGACACAGGTGAAGTTCTTTTCACAAAAACAATATGTGTCCATTTAAGTCTCAGCAAGAATGGTAATTATTTAATTTTAGAAGACCTTTGGAAGTAACTTTAAGGCCTGTCTGTTTTGTGGATTGTGTATCTCCATCAGAACTTTGGGATCACTTCAGGAGAAATGCTAAAATCCACTGTAGTACCTCTAACAGCACAGTACCCGTCACCTAAGCACTCTGAACCCTGGAGTTGTTCCTGTGGCTAATGATGAAACTGAGAAACAAGTTGTGAGGAATTCTCGCCCTTCCAAGTCTACCGGGCCTTCCCACCTGAGGACACCGCAGTCTCTGCTTGGATCTCCGCTTGCCTCGCCGACATCCTGTCTGGATGAGGGGTCATCGCCTTCAGCTGCATTGCTTACAGTTCAAGCTTCTTGTCAAACCACTGCAGATGGCTCAAACTGGGAAAGCGTATCTGGTATTCAAGTGGCCAAAATGATCTCATGATATGCCTTTCCCTGTCTCTCTTTGTTAGTCGTTTTCACACCGAAGTTCCAGAATCTGGTCCCGGTTTACCAGTCCCTGGGCTGTCCACCACATCTCTCTTTCTGTACTAACTTTGTTAGTGCTTGTGGTCAACCAATCAGGAAGCTATCACTATAAGCACGTCCCGGTTCTTGTTCGAACGGAAAGTGCCTCAAGTTCCTGCAGTGTGAACATGACAAAAGTTCCTGGTTTGGGAAAAGGTTCTTGTTCCAGAAAAAAAGTTTGGCAGTGAGAAAGCACAAGTAGGCTCTCGTATCAAGTTCTTGGTGCTGGATTTCGGAGCCGTTAATGGAACAGCAGCCACATCATTGAGTCGTTCATCAAGACCTACATGCCACTATTTTCAATTAGCAAGCCAATTCCACCTGGAGATCTGTCTTTAGACGTTTTTCATGTGTGATTCCTTGATGATGGAACCAAGCTACTCATCTGCATCCAGTCATCAGCAACCCTCTCAGTCGTCAGGAAACAGCTCAAGAAGAAAAGAATTTCCCCAGTAGTAAATAAAGCATGTCTTATCCCATGACCCATTTTTTCTGGGAAGACCTTAATTAGTTCATCCAACTGCTGACTGGATCTGTCTTAACCCGTTATTGTGGATTCTAGTACCAGATATTTTTTGTACTTATCCCGTAGTCCTCATTGTTTTTTTTTTTTATCTCAATAGCTCTTCTGTTAGTTTGTTGCAATTTTCTGTAAAGCATTCTGCTCTGGTACTAACTTACCCTTGTTACTGATCATTCATTGGAAACTCAACCTACCTACACTTATATCTAGTTGGTTCCTAAGCTTGTGAGGTGTTTTCTGTCTTGCTTGCATGTTGCTTTGGACAAAAGTATCTTTCTTTGTTCAGCAGATGCTTTTCAAGCAAGTGAAGAAAGATTGGGGTTACAGAGCAGGGTCAGCCAACCCTTTGCTCAAGGGCCCAATGGTAATATGATTATAGCACAGTGATACTTTACTCAGGCCCGTGGGGAAATTTTGCAGCTTTGGCATATCCTGTCTTGCTTTCCATGAGAAACAAAGCAGGGTCAAGCAGCATTCAGCACCGCTGGGCCATTGGGGTCAAGGGCCCAGTGGTGGCATCGCTATCCGGATTTGAACAGACAGCCATCGCTTGCACAGACCAACCACAGAGCCATCCAGAACAAGTTATGGGCAAAAGCCCTAAGTTCCTCAACCATAGAGTGACCGGCAGGCGTTTGCAAACCCTTGTGTCCCGCCCCCCATTTTTGCACTGTCCTGTGTTTTGCAGTGTTGTGCATTTCAGGTCCAGAAGCTACAAATCCAGATCAAGGTTTTGTTTCTACTAACCAGTTGAGCATAAACATTCACAGTCACAGAGAACTCAGCTGGTTGGTAGAAACAAAATCTTGGTCTGGATTTGTAGCATCTGGACCTGAAATGCCCAACACTGGTTTTGGATTTTAACTTCCCCCCCCCGCCAATGCTGTTGTAGGCACCTTTTCACCTTGCTCCTGGGGGAACATTATCTCGTGCCACTGTATAGGGTAATATGACAGCAAAGTCCACTTGACTTGTTTTGACTCCAGCTATTAAATAAATAAAGGCAATACAAATGTAAGGTATGAACCCGCTTCTTTTCTCCTGTGTTCTCTTCCAGATGCTCCGTGGACAACAAGGTGTCAAGGGTGGCCTGGCTCAATCGCACCACCATTTTATTTGCGGGACGTGATAAGTGGTCGTTAGACCCGCGCGTCATCCTCCTGAACAATACGGGAGCGACGGAATACAGCATCAAAATCCAAAACGTGAACGTGTACGACGAGGGCCCCTACATCTGCTCCGTCCTGACCAACAAGAAGCCCAAGTCCTCCAGAGTGCACATCATCGTACAAGGTATCTCTTCAGACATCCCCTCTGTCCAATGTCTCGTCAGAATCAGACGCTCGTGTCAGGCTTATCATCAGCTATTACTCTGATTCTGAAGGTGGAACATTTCCTGAGGTATCTGTGTAAGGTTTCTAGTTTTCTTTCAGTGTTGTACTGTTTGAGTGCTATATTTAAAGCCTTTATTTTTACCACATTTTACTGAAGGTAGTTTTAAATCTCTCCTGGTTATTTTTAATGGGTAGCTCCTCCAGACTTGCGAGCTTGAACGCTCCCCCTGCACTACGTGTATGCCGTCTGCATGTCCTTCATTGTGTGAGCCTTCTCCAGGTTCCTCTCACAGTCCAAAAATATGCAGTTAGGCAACTTGGCACTACAAGTTATCCTTAGTGTATGATCACATTTGGGTGTTTGTGCCTCGTGCCTAAGACCCACTGCTGGATTAGTCTTTAGAAGTTGAATGGATGGGTATATGGATAGTTCAGTAGTTATTTTTCACAAGGTGGTTAAAAATGAATACTTCCTTGGCCAGCTGCAAATGTTTGTGCAACATGAACAGAAGAAGTATTGGAAGGATTCTGACCATTCCTTGAAGACGACAACGTAATTAATAGGGCACCCCCTGCAAACGCGATTGTCAGTAGCAAAATTAGGATTTAATCTTGGTTTAATTTTAGATCGTTGATAGATATCGATCTGAAAACTGCTCAGCCAAAGAAGCCTTGCCCCACTTTCAGCATGAGACCTCCCTAAAGCAGCTGTCAATACAGACACTCAGTCTCTTCAGTCCCTTTTTGCCACATTTAGTCTCCCGAAACAATTAAGCGTAAGGAGTTTTACTTACACAAAAATGTTCTGACGACAGAATGAAAAATGAAAAATGAGTGGTTCATTGAGATAACTAGTCAGTTTGTACTGGAGTTTGGTCCAGGTATCTAGAGGAAGCGGGACCAAAACATCTGATTATCTGGTACATTGAATTGATGCAATGAGTGTGTGTGATTTTTTTTATCTGTGTCGCATAAATAGTTTTACATATAAACATGGCATAATTAAAGATATGTGTAACTTTATGTTCATCAATGTTTTGTAGAAACAGCTTCAAAACTGTTTCAACTGCTTTAACTTGATGATAGAACTGGACTATAATTATAAAAGGTAATGTTAAAAGAAAGATTATGGATTTTTTTAGATCAGTCACTGATGGAAAAGTCAATGAGGTACAGTTTAACATGTATAGTGAGTGTATATCCCATTTAAATTATATTAGAATATAATTATGGAGATTGTATTCTTCAGAGTCAGCAACATATTTGTTTTAGCATGTTTACAACGTAACTGTACGATTTGGAGCTGGGTGGTGCTTTAGTGTAATATTTAGGCTGTTGAGACTCACTAACACAAGGAGGCAACAGACTTCTGCCCAGACATGTTTATAATTCAATTTATATTTACGCCACAGCTACAGTCAGCTGGGAATTTGTAAGTCACCCCTCTGAAAGCTGAAATCGCATAAGAAATTAAATAGCCAGTGGGGTGGAGATTTCCCATCCAGGCCAATTTCTCAGCCCCCTTGACCAGTGATCCGTTAAGCATCAGCACACGGCGTGTCAGCCGGCCTTGGGCCCCAGGTAGCGTCGGCGCGGAGGCGGGCAGCTGTTCAGGGAGCAGTGGCCAGCTGCCGCCCGCTGGGTGCCGGTGACCCTGGCTAAGAGGTCCGGGGCGCTGTGCCTGCCGGCCGTGACCCTCGCCTGCCAGTCTGTCCCCGCCTGATCCGCGCCGTGAATATTCAACGCCGGATGCCGGCACTAAGCACACTGTTGTCGAGGAGTGGCGCCTCTTCTGGCGCCACCATCCGTGGCACTAATGATGACACAGATGGGAAGCTGGCACAGGTGCGTGGCTTGGCCACATGATTGTTTTATTGAAATATGGCCTGTCGACCGTGATACGACCACTGTCAATGCATTTTTCTTCTTCCAGTGATCCTCCTCGAGACCCAATCTCTCAGAATTAGCTACTCCCACCCTCCCTACCGCCTACCCACTGCAATCGAGCATCCAATCTATTGAAACATTGCCCCCCCCCCCCCTCGTCACACACACACACACACACACAGGCACCAGCAAAAAACGCAACACTCTTGTCCTTATTTTTGAAATAGCTGGACAACAGAGTGGCGAATCCATACTACGTCGATTTTAGCTGTGAATTATGCCGATTGAGAAGCGGGGGCTGTCGCAGTTGCCTTCACCCCTTTCAAAACAACAATTTCTGATATTGATCCATCAGTCACTTGATAGGAAACGCAGGGGCGAGGGGAATTTTGGCACCCAGACAGGGAGCTGAAACCTGCAGTCAGGCTCCGTGAACAAAGCGTCATTTTAAGGGGGCCAGCAGACTGGAAGACAAATGAAGGTTATCCCCGCATGTCGGAAATAGCCTCAGAGTACCCCCAAGCACCTGGAAGACTCTGCATCTCCAAGACGACACAGGGCATTTCTCACAACACACTTTTCTTTCTCTGCAGGACAGTTTCATTCAGTTTTTAAAATATTTGACAGTCTTGCTGTAGACGTTGCTTTTTCCCAGTCGCCTCCCTTCAGTGTGCTTCCAGCTGTATGTATTAAAATTTTGTTAAAATGCCGCTATGATGCATATATTATCAAATCACAATTAAGGTATTACTGGTTTTGTGTTTGAAGTGTAAATTAGTAGAGTGCAAAATCTAACTCATACATAATGCTTAAGAAAAATGTCACATTCATTAATTGAATCCTGAAATAAATTTTATACTTTGAAGAAGCGAACCCAGTTAATCACATAAGTTCATTAGGACCTGTACCAAGAGTAAAATTCAGAAATTTTCCATGGAAACACTTTGCTGTCTGTTGGGAAGGCCAGTTTAATTGTGTACCAAAAAGTGAACTCATTATTTTTCATGCAGCCACTGTCATTGTTTTTCAATAAGATATAACCAACCTTTTTTGTGTGGTCTATTTAATAACATTTGGCTGCCATTACTACAAGAATCATTAACTCCATAGCAACAGCTTTTAATAGTTTACAACACATTCTAATGGACTTAGGAGCGAATTTCCTTTCATTGTCATCTTATCTTAGCCAGATGTGCCTGAGAAGGATTAAATTTGTGGTTTCATTTAACAGAAAGCAGTTTGATGTTTATGCATTAAATGTTTCTTATGTAAAAGGAATGATGATGTTTATTATTAAATTTTAAGTGGATTAAGAGCTGTAAGAGCATGTCAGTGTTTTATATGCTATTTAAAGGTACATATTTACTAGGATCCTATAAATTATCCCTTTGTACTAAATATATTTATAATAAAGCCTTTTGTTACTTTTATCAACAGGTTTGTTTTTCATTAAAGACATCACCTGTAGCTTAATATTTTTAATGTCTATATCTACATATTTCTAGCAAGAATTTTAAGACAAGAGTTTTATTTGTGACATGTGCACAGGCTATCTAGTGACAAACAGCTCTATAAGCAAACTGTACTGTGCAATTAAAAAGTACAAAAAAAAAGTATACAGAACTATATAATGTGTGGACATATGTAGAATATTCATATATTGAATATTCATAACGTGTTAGGGCAGCATGCAAAGTAAACGGCATAACATGTATGTGTACATTAAGGTATTAGTGTTTTAAGAGGCACTAAGAAAGATGTAGGATTCTTAGGTTGGATTATAAATGTATGATATGCAAGAGCTGATCCAAATTCAGGCAGAATGTACAGAATAAGTAGGAGGCTTAAGGGGAGAAGCCAGGACTATCCCTTTAAGGCTTCAAGGCTGCCTGCTCTTATCCGGTTGCCAGGTGATCATTGTCTTGGTCATTCCATCCATGTTTTACACACAGATGTCCAAACGGATGATCTGCAGTTGTGTAATCTTCCCTCAGAGCGAACTTCTGACGTACAGTGCAGAATGTCGGCCTCAGCCTCCACTCACATTTCTACCATCCTCGACGTGACATCGCGTCGTCGCGATTGCGCTTCACAATGTCTTACCATTAGGAGAAATTAATTAATGAATGAGAGGTCGGCGTGAGAAATTGACATGCATTCCTGCGTGCGACTCAGAAGCGGCTCCTCTGCCTGTTTCAAACACGCGTAATGAGGCCTTTCAAAGGCATTAACAGCAGAAATGGGGATGGTTTTCCCGCTCCTGTTAGCACATTACGAATAGCTCATTTCCTGCTTCTGATGTTTTAACCAGGGTTAAACATGCAGCTGTGGCATAAGAGCTTGGTGGCTAAAACTTAATTTAATCTTATTTTTAATTTGTTCCCTCGAATATGCAATTTACGCAGACACGTTTCTTCATATTTGTCAAATGATGAAAATAATTGCGGCAGATTTTATTAAGTGAGTTGCTTAGGTATTCTGTCAAGTAAATTAAAAGATCAGAATATTTCTATCAGTGACAGTCTTGTAAAATCATCTCCATCTAGTCTTCCTAATAGAACAAACCCCATTACAAGTCAATATAATCTAATTTCTAACTTCAGGTTCTGAAGTGTCAAAAATCTTTATCCCGATTAAATGGGGCAAACAGGCTAAAATATGTACATGCCTTTGATGGCAAAAATCCACATGTGGCTTCAGTAGGCCAGCTAGAGTGATTTCTAGACCTCAGAAGAGAGAATAATCCTATGTGCACCTGGAGAAGCTGCCAGGTGCCCTTTGGCTTCAGCATGAAGATGCAGATGCAGCATGAAGGTCTCTCAAAAGCTAGGAAAGCCTTCCCTGTTGAGGAAGCCCTACGTCACGCCTCTCCCTTCCCACCCCACCCTGATAGCTGGTAACCTTCCTTCAATCTTTTGGAGTTTTTTTTGGCTGATCTCCTTGTGATTGAGGCTGATATGAAGTGTGTGTGAGGTGGTTCTGGTCACATTTAGTGTTCTGGTTGCCATTCTTCCCTAAACCTCCGAGCAGCTTGATACCACTCCACATTCCATAGGTGCTCTTAATGTTGCACATCCTGCTAATTTCAAAAGTTGCCTTACTAGGTTCTTGCTTTGTTTGGAAGATGTTGTGTAGCTCCTGCTCCAGCAATGCTTGCACTCATACCTGGGCCTTCATTAGTAGCTTAGCCTAGCCACACTCACGCCTATTTGACTCCTTCACAGCGCATATGTTCACAAGGTGCTGTTGGACACACCAAATAAGGCAAATATAAATATATGTAACTATAAAGCATCTATTCAAAAAACACATATAAAATAACTGCATAAGAAGCAGGTGTTGTTAGCATGTCCAGTTAGCATGTTCGGTAAAACATTTGGGCTCGATATTAACAGCTCAACCACCAAACAGAAAAACAGGGGAGTGACTTATTGGTGACTCATGACTTCAGCACACGGGGCCATGGCCTCCACGGTGACAGAATGGAATCGTGTGACCTGATAGTATCTTTATCAGTGTGGGAGGGTGCCGTGGGCTAATGTTTGGTGCTGTGTTCTCTCCAAACCTTCTGTTTCACCCCACGCCTCACTGGGAGCCATGCCGTAAAGGTGGCAGCATCGGGATGCGTTAATGTCAAAGGCTAGTTGGGTTCCCAGCCTCAGGGCTGCTGGCAGGTGCTAAGGGACAGCTTGACATTCAGTGACATTCACCCGCCATCTGAGGGACTTTGGAGCAAGTAGAGTTCTGCTCCCTGTGTAGACCATGCTCACCTCTACTTCACAGTATCCCTTTGGAGTTCAATCCCCATGGCTCAGGCCTCATACTCTCGCTATCTTGTTCTATGCATATTTACTATACTGTAATTTTATTTTAAGGTATTTAAATCGTGTAGCCACTTATCCTGGCCTGGGTCGTGGGGACTTAAGGATACTTAAACCGTAGCAAATGTTCATGTACCATATTGTGACTAAAATAGTAAGCAAGGTTATCAAGGGCGGGGGCGGGGGCGGGGTAGTGCAGCTGTGCGCAAGGTGCAGCAGGGACTTCTGTGGTCTGCTTAGCTACTTCGAAAGTGTGTTTTAATTTTTTTTTCTTGCAGATGAGCCAAGCTGTGACATTTCCTGCTACTAATAGTTCACACTAAGCTGTAGTTAGGTGGTTTTAATTGTGCTGACATCCAGCGGGGGAGGTCTGAAAAACAGCGATCGAGTCATACCTGACGTTACGGCGTGGCAGACATCTGTTTGAAGTCTTTATAATTACTTTAATTAAAACGATGAACAGGAAATAACACAAATAATTCCTCGAGGGAAACAAATAATCGTAATTGCTGTAATTCAAAATATGTCACAAAATGGTTTTTCATATATCAAAAATAAAAAAGACTACCTAAAAATTTTTACATCTCAAGCACCTCAAGGAAATAATTAGCAAACTTATTTTGTTGTGGTTAACAGAAATGTATGGGCTTATTAATTCGTAACCTGCATGACTGATCGTATTTTAGGTGGTAACGGTCTCACTTCCCTTTATAGTTGAGGGCTGGCTGCGCGCGCCCCACGAATCGCCCCTCGCCGCCGACATCTGACGTCGGGAGCGGGAACGTGTTAATGAATTTCACATGTTGTGTTAGGGATGAAGGTAATTACTGGTGGTTCTCTCCCTCTTAAAGCTCGGTTTGGGTTTTTCATTCTCACCCATACCGAGCGTGCAAGGGGGACAGCTGGCAGGCGTTTCTCAGAGGGGGGATTCACCTGCTCGGGCTGGCTCATCCAGCGCAGCTCCCCAGCTTGAGCGCTTCAGCGGCTGTTTGTGCGTTTTGTAGGCGCTGATCACCTACCCGGTGCGGGGGCGGCGATTTTAAACCTCGCTTGACACGAACCGCCGACTCAAGATTGCTGGCAATGCGACGGCATAACGCGGGTGTGTATTTGCGTTGTGTATTTCCCTCCTACTGCCCTCATTAAAAAGAGTTGACTGGAGTAAAAAAAAACGCAATCAGCCATTTAGACTCAAGCAAGAAATGAAACAGAATGGGAAATGCATGTAGCACGGCATTTTCTTTATGCATCTAACAGCTAGGCTATGCAATGCGAATTTATTGTATGCATAATCGCCATCAAAGTAGCTTTGCACGATATTGCATCGCTGTCCCAAGTTCATGAATTGTGCAGGAGCCCATCGAACCATCCACCCCCGCCTCTCCCCCCACGGATATGGGCAGAAATAAAGTTTGGTCACAACAAATAAATGGACAAGAGGAAACACGACGAAGGAAAGCTGTCTGCACGGCAGCCTGGATGTAATGAGTGAGCCTACAAATCAGAACGTCAAAATACATGAGGAGGCTGAATGTGACATCTGAAGGTCCTGTCCACATGCAGCTATTAAATATTAAAGCTTTCCTGGATGTTGTATTTTATGACTGTTGAAATGGGGAAACTGTTTATGGGACTCGCGAGTCGCATTAATAAAGATGGTAATACTTTATAATACTGTTCCGCAGTTAACAGGTAAATATGCAGGAAGTAAGGAGCAACAAAGGAGTAGTGCTTCATTAACATCTAAATTAATACTATTCACTACTAAGGAGTTATGCTTAATTACTCAATATGTAATAGTGAACTGATTATTATAGTAGTTCGACACTGCACGAGTGTCCCATATTACCAAAAATAATACCGGATGCACTCATTCTTGCGTTCTATACAACCAAAATGGCGATTTGACCCACAACACACTGTGGCTATAGCGAGTGTGACGCCAGTTGACAAAGACCAATTGAGTGGACCTGCTGGCTGGGCCAAAATCGCCAGGATGGACCACTTGGACGTTTGTTACATACAGAAAGCAATGCCTTGTGTAAATAGTTTTAATGGGATGGATGTGTAATCAATGTAATTTGATTTAAAAACTTAAGTTCTGATTTTAATATAACATAGATGTACTTCAAATTAAATGTTTAAAATGAACTTATGCTGTTGTAACATGAAGTGTTACATAAATGTTTAAGTGAAACCAATAAGCTATGTTAACATAAATTGTTCTTATTAACCCCCTAAAAAGAACTCAGTAAATGTGTAAGTGAAAGAAATAGAAGCTTACTCAGTAACACCACATTCATTACTAATGAGTTACAGAGTGTTTCACTTTATAATACTGTTCATGATCTTTAGTAACTCCTACTGAAGAAGTCAGTAATGCCACATTTATTACCAATGAGTTACAATTAGTTTTATTTAGGTCATTAGTAAGACTTAATTCCTTAAAATTCGTACATTCATTTCTTAATGTTTAGAAAAGATCAACAATATGTGGTTACATCATGTGGCAAAACACGAGTCTCTGATTGACCATCCCTTCAGTGGAACTTAAAAGCAGTCCAGCACACGGACTGAAGTGAGGTAAACTATTAAAATGTAGGTACTGTATACATATTTTAGCAGTAACATTTTGTAGAATAAGTTGTATGCCATTCAAACAAGTAGGAAGAAACAAGCCTGTTTTTCCAAAAGGAAAAAAAATGGCAAAAACCATTGAGAACAGTAGCCTGCAAGTTCCTGTTAGTCCAAAAAAGCACTGTTCATTTGACAAGTAATGAACTAGTAGTTATTAGAAATAATCCATAGTTAGTAGATCATTCCCAATGAGACCAGGAATACTCAATAGTTCCTAATGAAGTACTAGCGAACTACTATAATAATTAGTTCACTATTATCTATTGAGTAATTAAGCATAACTCCTTAGTAGTGAATAGTGCTAATTTAGATGTTAATGAAGCACTACTCCTTTGTTGCTCCTTACTTCCTGCATATTTACCTGTTAACTGCGGAATAGTATTATAAAGTATTACCATAAAGATGGAAGCACGCGCAATGCATAATTTTTAGATTCAGTGTGTTTTCAGTTCCTTTTTGAAGACTGTGTCCGATTCTCTCAGCATGGCCATTCATTGTAATCCGCCGTTGGCATTGGACACTGAAATGTCTACAATAGCTCCTACAGCTATGTCAAAATTAACCTAAAATCTGAATGCTATTGATGTTCCTCGGGGAGACGAGTTCATGTATTTTTCCTGATATTATGCTCTCAGAAATTGCATCCTTCTGTGAAATGAAGGCAGCGTTTTTTTCTTTAAAAAAAAGCTTCGCTGGAAACTGATGAAATACGGCACTCCAGTGATCCGAAAGTAGCAACATTATCATGCTGTCTTTATATTTAATTGAATAGGATCATTTGTGTCTCGCCGATCCCTCGGATGAAAGCATTATTGCAATTTAGCCACACTGACAGCGTCGTGCTCACTGACACCCATTACCAATAATTCCACGCGAATAATGGGACTCTTCAGATTGTTTTGCTCTCAATAAATCTCCTGTCTGTGGATATGAAAGACCTGATGGTGATTAAATTATTTACTCCAAATGAGATGGAAGATCATCTCGGTGTCTATACAATTCCAATTTTCGATTTTAAATGTAGTTTAAAAAAAATAATTAATTAAGCTACCAACATGGTCTGTAATTGTTTTCAGCATCACATATGTGGCGAGTTTTACTCGTATCATCAGGTCATTTCTGACGAAGGTGAAAAACAAAACTTCTACTTTACAGCAAATGCTGCTTGGGTATAACGGCGTACAGAACAATGCCACTCATCTCGACGTGCTTCCCTGTGTTAGAATTTAATTACGCCAGCCGTTCCTCGCTATACAGTAATGAAAAGCAGCGGTGTCCCCTCCGCCTGGTGTCCCACGCCGCTATATATCAGCTCCGCTCCTGGCTACGGACACCACGGTGTCGAGCTTGTCACCTAGTTATAACTCCACTACAAACACATGTGCTATCATTAATTTCCCTTTGTTTGTATGTGATGGGGGGTCTGCGATGGAGGACAAATCCTGCCGTGGCGTCCCCTCGTCTAATCGCGGGTCACCTGCATATTGATAAATTCACCCGGCAAGAGCAACTAGTTTACATGCAGTGCTGTGGTATCCCTTGGAAGGTGTGAGCGCTGACAGTGCACCAAAAAAACTATAAAATAAAATAATAAAATTGTAACAACAACTACAACAACAACAATAATAATAATAATATGATTGGTAATAATCCATCCATCCAATTTCTAACAGCTTGTCTTGGGTCAGGGGTACAGGTTAAGCCTGGAGCCTATTATAGACAGCATAAGGTAAGGGTAATTGATGATGATGATGCGTATTATAATAAAGCTTTCAAGTTTCTATATTACATATAATGGAATAAGAGTAAAATTAATGTTCTGAATGCACTTCAAGCCTTGCACATTCAGCAGTCAGCAGTTTGGTCATTGTGTTTAACCCGGCCTTATGTATTATGAATCTGCTGACCGCATTGTCCCAATGGTCTTGTCTGTTGTGCGCCGTTTCACTGATATCCGTATGCTTTATATTGTCCTTTCTGTAGTTCCGGCCAGGATTGTAAACATAACCACCAACATCACCGTGAACGAGGGCAGCAATGTCACACTAATGTGTTTGGCTATCGGAAGACCCGAGCCGACCATCATATGGAAACACCGATCAAGAAGCGGTAAGATAACATCTGCGTTCTCTGTCCCCCAACCCACTGTTTCTGATAAATCCAAAGGTATAAACCCACATTTGAGATGCCTTTCAAAGCCAGAGTGTTTTACATACTCAGTCCACCTTGTATACTCAATTGTAAAACTGACAGTAAGACAAATGTACATATTCGTTCTCTTTCAAGGTTTTTATACAGTGGCAAGAAAAAGTATCTGAACCTCTTGTAATTACCTGATTTTCTGCAGTAATTGCATTAACTAAAGCAGGTTTGCCAATTTATTAAATCTAAGGTTTCACATAGGCCTACTTTTTCCAACTTGAAAAATGTGAATGCTTGAATAATGTATTTAGTTTCTACAAGAATATGTGTTATTGGTTAAAACGGATTGTGTTTGTTCATTATTGCAATTTAGGTGAAGATTAGATCATATTTTCTGACAAAGAAGATAATTCCAAAAGGTTCATATTTTTTCTTGCCACTGTATATATGAAGGATATGAAAAGTAATTGTTGAGTTTATAGCAATGTAGTATATTAATAACATGAAGCCCATAGTTCTTACCTCTGCGTTTAAAATGTCACTCTCTCCAACCATAAGTTCAGCTTACATTAAATCTTATCTAATGCAGCCTTATAATTAGTCTGATTTTTTGACCCGCCTACACATGAGTGAGGAGGCAAGCGCTAACAAGATGACATTTTCTGAGTCATGGCTCCCACCTAAAGTCTGTGTTTTCAGACTGACGTTTGATTGACCGGTCTTGGTAATCAACCAGTACAGATTGTGGCGATGCTGGGGCATCTTCCACTTGCGGCTGACACTGCGATGTCCAAAAAAAAATGTATTAAAAAAAGATACAATCTGGAGAAAAAAAGACTCTTCGGAGAGATCGAGGCCTCCTAGATTCGAAATGAAAGTTTAATTACAGAAGTTCCATATTATTTTTTCTGTAGAGTGTGATGCCGACTGTTTCCTTGGTCCAGCAGTATGTATTGATAGGGTTAGCGTACACATCAGTAGCCAGCCAATCACATCTCAGAGTGCCTCTCCATGAATCATCGCGACACAGGCCAGAGCGTGCGCCAGAGGCTTATTCGAGTATAACTATGCTGTTAAAATGTAAGCTCGTTTCACTGAAACAAAGAACAAACAAGCAAATGGGTAAGTTAAGCGACATTTGACTTAACAGAATCCCAGCCTAGAGGGTAACTATCTAGCTAAAAGCTAGCGACAGTCATATTTATCTAATTTCTAAGGCTGCGTACCTGGGTGGCTTTTCTGCACGCCCTGTGGTCTACAGGAAGCCAATAATAATGTAGCTGTTATCTGGGACACCGTAGGTTGACATGGGGCCAGTGACAAAGACTGTCAATATTCAATGATGAAATCTCTCCTCGGAAAAGCGGCGGGAGATCCTGAGCCATGGAAGCTGGTTAATGTCACAGGCTCTGCATAGATTTCCTGTTATCTCTGTTGACTTTCTGAGCGAGCTTTAATGAGAAACAACGTGCGAGCGAGGTCTCGGGCCCAGGGAATGTGTTTACTAGCTCCTCCAAGACCCTGCATTTTGGTGTTCTGCCACAGTCTTCATGCTTTTCCCCCTTACAGACCCCAGGAGTCTTCCAAGGAAAAATTGTGCTTCCCATGGGGCTTCTGGGATTATTTTAAGCACATCGTTTTAACGGGCAAGTTTGAGTATAATACCCAGCATTCCAACAGAGCTACAAAGTACCTTCTAGCCTAGAAAAAGATACCCGCATTCACGGTGCAGTATGATTGGACAAAAGCCTGCAGTGGGTGCTGTAATAAATTAATTATATTCACATTAGTAATGGGGTTTTTCAATTTCGGGCATGTAGCAACTGGTAAAACATATCTAATTTGCATGACTCATTAAGCTACAGGGTTTATATTCACTTAAGGCCATGTACATATATTACACAGATGCTTGGTAACATAGGCATAGATATCTCCTCCTCAATTTGGGCTGATGCCATGAAGAGCAAAGCATATATTTTACTAATTTGCTGTGAAGAAAGACTATTCAGAGCAGGCTGCGGTGTTCTAAAGTATTTATTACATAGCTAAAAACATGAGATAGGTTTTGCGTGTGTGTGTGTGTGTGTGTGTGTGCAGTTATACCTTACCTTATGAGGACACAATGCCCCCACAACATAATGAATACCTGTTTTTTTCCCTCATGGGGACCAGTTTCAACTCAAATTAATAAAAATCTGTAACTCCAATGAGAAAATTAAAAATGCAAAATCTCTGGTATGTTGCTTGGTTACTTCTGGTTATGATTAGGGTTGGGTAGGGTTTAAGGTTGTCATAGTTAGCGTTAGCATTTTTCCCATAGAAATGAATGAGCAGTCCCCATAAAGATATGTTTACCTCTCTCTCTCTCTGTCTCTCTCTGTGTGTTTGTGTGTGTGTGTGTGTGTGTGTGTGTGTGTGTGTGTGAACACATGCATGCGTGTATAAGTGCTCTGCAGCCTGCAGAAGTAGTTTTGTCACCAATACATGAACTCATTGGGTTAAAATGTATTTTATTGAACCGTAGTTGGCTCAGAACTTAAGCTGATTCACTGCAACAGTTCCTGGGGGGTACCGAGTTCCCTGCTGCCTTTAATCATTTACAGGAATACAGGGCTTTCTGACTTAAACTGGTAACATTTACACATAGCTAGCTAACAATCTCAAGCTTAAGGAAGAATCTTTCAGTAGTGAGCAGACAGACATGTACTTCTGACTGAGTTTAGGATTTTTTTTTTATAGTTCCACCTTCTGAGAATCATTGACCCCTTATGTATGGCGGTCTGCGTGTTTTATATGTTCTCATCTATGCTGTGTAGTTTAATACCATCGATAACCACTGCTGTTACTGAAAAGGGTGACAGGGCTAAGCACACTTATATGTCACACTTATGACACAATTGACACCCTAGGTCTCGATGAGAGCCAGTCGGGCTATTACCCTTCATAAACACATGACATGGTATTTTCTGGAAGGTTTCTGTGAGGACAATACCCCCTGGTGGCTCAACGTGAAAAAAAAATAAAATTAGGTGGAAAAGTAGGCGCAGTGATGTATGACAGGCGATGTAGATGAAAGGTTAACGTGCGCGTCGGTATCACGAGTCTTTGGGGCTCCTTCGGTTTACTGCTCTTCTGCTGGAGCGCTACTTATGCAGCATATTAGCTATCAAAACTTTACCGTGATATATGTCCAGGAGGCCTGGTGCCCACTTTTTAATGTCAGATTTCTTTCATCAGAAGACAACGTTCATAGTTCATCTTCTGCTTACGGCAGTCAGACTTCAGTGCTGATTTCCTCTTTATAGCTTGCATCTGATTTAAATTCAATGTTCCATCCTTGTGTATTTGATGTTGTGTGTGTGTGAATTACGGTTATGTAATGTCCCCCACAATGTAAGAAAATCCTGTTTTTTTTTTACTTTATGGGGACCATTTTTCAGGTCCCCACAAAGCTCTGTGAATGCAATCAAAAAAGTAAAAATACCATAAGTATCATATTCTGTTTGGTTACTTATGGTTAGGGTTAGGGTTAGGGTAGGCTTTAAGGTCTTCATGTTGGCATTAGAGTTTTCCCCATAGAAATAAATGGAGATTCCCCCCAAATATGTGATCTGTGTGTCTGTGTGTGCGTGCATGTCTGTGTGTTGCCAGTCAGCTAATTCACTCTTCTGTGTTTTTAAGATTATAGATCCAGATTTAAAATATAACTCCGCCAGCAATTAACATTGAAAGTACAGAGACAATGGTGCTAATCCATTAATGTAATTTAATTTTGTTTTACCATCTTTCCTCAATGTTTTATCAACATTGTCATCAGCTACATGTCCCTCTTTTTTTTTTGAGCAAGACCTCTCCTTGATGACTCAGCGCCGTTTCGTTTCCGCGATGAAATCGGCCAGTCACACCTTCTTCAAAAGTGCCAAAAAAATTGGATATTTTAAACCCATTTAATTAAAGTCTCCTCCAAACATATGCCAGTCATTTGCTGTGCTTTGTCTATTTATACTTTACACGGCTATGCTATCCACTTAACGCAGATGAAGGGGCTGCCCATGCCCTGTCACACCTTCTCACCTCTCAGTTTTTTTGGGTTTTTTTTTATGCAAAGCAAAGGCCAGACGATAAATAACAAAAATGGAAAAGCTATTTTTTTTTCTTTGTAACATCATCAATTTGAGTGCAATCTCAGTCCCCCAGTCATACTCACCTAGATATTGCCTCCCCATGCAATAATTCTAAGATGACCCTCTCCTGAATTTTCACCTGAGTAAATGTAGTTCTAGCAGTGCTTAGAGAAAGAATGATTGGTACGGAGCGCTGAAAAGGGGCAGTGCAGGTCAGACGCTGCTTCTAACCCACCCTGAAGCTCACACAGTGTCCCTGAATACAAAAAGAATCCAATGCAGGAAGGGAAATGGTGCTGGGGTGGGGGTTGAGTACTCTGATTATCCTACAAGGGCCGTTGCTGTTCCTTCAGATCTGAGTCACGGCTGGAATTTGAGAGGAGGGCACTTGAATTTTTCGGATCAATAGGAGTTTTTTTATTTCCTTTTTCCAGCACTGACTGCAAATCCCTGCCAGCTCAGGCCTTTCAGCTATGATTGTCCATAATTAATGAAAGGCTGACGAGACTTGTTTAGTTTTTTTATTTTGGGGGGGGGCGGCATCTCTCACGGGGTTATCCAGCCCCCTCACGAGCCTGCAATTCTGATTGGCTCGACACCGTCTTCGGTACAGCTCGGTAAACATCCAGAATTGTTCCATTATATGAAACTCTGAGTCACACTTAAACATGCCTATAATTTCACTCTGGGAAATGTGCAGCTATCTTCTTGCCTCTTTTGTGTTTAGCAACAAAATGTAGAGAAGTATTGAATTTAAGTACAGTCCTTATAAACATATTCCATTTTCCCCGTCTTGATGGCGGGGACGCAGTATTGTGGGAGTACCGTGTGTTTTGGGGGACGGGTTCTGGGCTGATTTGACCCCAATCACTTTTGAAACATAACCTACACCTTGGCCCTATAGACCTTGACAGCCTCCAGGATGAATATCCTTCAGGACATTTATTTACATTAAGTGCATAAGCATTTTCACCTTCCGGCTGTTCGAACGATGCCTGTGTTAGGCTTGATTATGCATGTACTGCACATCCTGCACAGTCAGTGTGAGTGTGTTCAAGCATAGCAGTGAATGTGTTACATTAATCTGAAGGGTTTTAATTGTGTGTCAAGAAGTGCATAGTATTATTTAGAAAATACACATTTTATTACATTGCTTTATAAAATCTGCTAGTTTCCATCAGTGGGAAACAGCCCCAAATGCAGTTGAACTGTATATGCCATTAAAGTTTTATCAGAAGACTGACCTTACAGATCAAATTAATGAAACAAAAAGCATATTAATTACAATGTCTGTAACCCATCCATCCATCTTCCCTGACTCGTTATCCATTGTGGGGTCACGGTGACCCCGGAGCCTAGGCCAGACAGTACAGGGCTCAAGGTAGCGACCCCCCCTGAACAGAATGCCAGCCTAATACATAAGCAATGAGACCATTTTTCTGAGATAAAAAATGAAAATTATATCACTAATCACTTATTACCCCAGTAGCTACTTCATATATTGCTATGTCAGATCTTCAAATCCATATAGTGTGAGAAAAGTTAAGTAAAATGCTTTTTACTGGCTTTCAAAATAAGGTGTGAATATGCCAGTGTAAGTGTGACTGCGTCTGAGTCACTGACGTGTTCCCTGAGAGCTGCAGGACCACTGAGCCTGACAGATCCCTTTCAGACATTTCGCAGAGCCGTCTGTTCAAAGCATCGGTCCTCTTTCATTGATATCACTGAATGCACATTAATATATATATATATTTGGTGCATTTTTCTTTCCAATTTATGGACTGTTTTCAACCACGCTGCCCCACTCTGGTGAAATCAATAATCCGATCACAAGAGAATGCAGAAAACAAAAAACTCAACAGACATATCATTTAATTTTTTCATGTTGAAAGAATTGTAGATCATCTTTCCTCCAAATGCTTATCCTGCCCAGAGTCTGGAGCCTGTTCATGGCTGGGATACACACTGGACAGGATGCCAGTCCATTACAGGGTGCATAAATAAACACACCCACACACACAGTTAAGCATGTCCGGAACCCCAGTTTGATCCACTCAATAATTATATATGACAACTGCAACTCCCAGCTGATCATTAATAAATATTAAATGTACAGGCACATACAGTAGGCATCAGTGCATTCCTTGTCCAAATTAGCCTTGTGGTTTCTCAGTATTGTCTCTCATGATGCGTCTGTAAGTGCCTCATTATATTTGTTGTATTGTACATTGCTGCCTTCTCGCAAAAAGATTGTGCAAACATAGTAGGTAGCTGTTGGACTACATTGGGTTGCTAATTTAAAGACTTCACACGGCTGACATCTTGATAGTTTGTAGTTTCAAGCCAAGTGCCTCGGGCTTACCGCAACGTGTGACGGAACCTTGCAATCTGCACACCTCGCATATATTAGGTGGATGTGGGAAATTATATGGATCAGGGTTTGGATCGGGGAGTGGTAGCTGGTACCAATCAATTAAAAAGTGCCTGAATCGAACCCTGATTCTGAACTCTGGTATCAGCCCGTATACTATGGGCCATTTCGTGATACCAGCTATTCTAATTATGAGAGAGACCCAGAAAACTTACACGGAACTCACATGACACAGGGAAAAATGGGATTTGAGTCCCCAACTCAGGAGATGTCAGGCCAGCATGGCTCCTGCACATCAGTTAATTAGCCCTGAACCAATGAGAAAAGAACTGGTTCTGTTCTAATCCCGCCTTTCACGGCTTGACATGACCTACAGCCAATCAGATGAAGCTATTAAAACATCAATATACAGGTATCTGCCACTTTATGCACATTCACTTTACGGAAACTCATTTTGACAAAACACCTACATTAGCACCTGTTTTCTCCTACTGAAAGAAATCCAAAGAGGATTATCACTTTTATGAAAAAAAAAAGAAGAGGAAAAATATCATTTAGCATTTGTTTATCAGCGAGCCAATTATACAGTACAAGTCAAAAGTTAAGCCACAAACAAAAGAAGGGAGATGGAGTGTTGGTTCACATGACCTATCACATGCTACATTGGTATGATTTGGCAGGTTGTTTTCGGTCTGAGAATGCTCAGACTTTTTCCCCTTATAAATGTTAAATGCCTCTTCCCTTTCCGCCATTTTGCCTTGCGAATGGTTTTATAGGAATACTCTACTTTCCCCAAAGACATCCCTGAGAATGTACCAAAAAAGTTACAAAAACATTTTAAAATAATCAGATCAAACTATGGTTTGCTTGTCACAGTGATCCAGATGCTGACATTCTCATTTTACTTAAAATATATTTCCTGTCCTCTTTTTGTTAGCTGGAAAGTGCAGCATTCATTATATTTTCAAATTTGAGGAAAACCAGCTATTGATTAGTTGTTCCAGTAAAGGTCACACATCCATATTAATGAGGGACATAAAGTTCACATGTAATTATGGGATTGAAATTATATATGTTATAACTGGAATAACTGTTTGATAACTGTTAAAATAGCAACTCTCCTTATACATGCTATCAGCACTAAAATACTTCATATACAGTGCCAGTCAAAAGTTTGGAAACGCCTACACGCAGAAATGTGTTTTTGTATGATTCTCTGTTTTTTAGAAGTAGGATGGTGCTTCGACGTCAGTAGCCAACAAGAGGAATGTTTTAGCTCCATTCTAATCTTATTGGATCACATTGTTATACGTAGTTTAGGGTGCTCCAGGGACTGGCTGCCCCAACGGTCTCCTCTAAGCCAGTTTCATGAGGTGGCCTCCTAGGATTCTTATCCAGGTCTCCTAAAGGAGGTCCCACATATATGTCGAGGACTTATTGGCTGTTTGTGTTCGCTGTCTGGACAGGTGATGTGATGAGATGCAATACTCTATCACTCTCTTTTGTAGGCGGGTTGGCATGTCCAAACTTTTGACTGGTTATCTCTGGGTCTCTGTATGTGTGTGTGTGCGTTCCACGTATACCTTACCTTGTGGGGACCAAATGT
>JABFEB020000104.1:17935173-17954342 GCA_019775895.2 Stomatorhinus ivindoensis | reverse complement strand
CCCCCCCCCTCAGAGGACTGGGGTGAGAACTCTGGAGTCCTCTCCATAGTATCCCCTTCCTTGTACCTTGTGCTTCCTTGGATTTCAAGTACTGTACTGGATAAATGGTTAGGAAAGTTTAATGGATGCATCATATATATATAAGCAACAAAGCATCAATCCATCTTCTGACCACTTTTCTGGGTCAGGGTTGTAGGGGGAGCCTGGGGGGCACCCTGGGCTGGATGCCAGTCCATCACAGGCCACATGCTCTCACAAACACAGTCATACACTACGGGCAATTTAGAGATGCTAAGCTGCATGTCTTTGGACTGTGGGAGGAAACCAGAGTACCCTGAGGACGCCTGTCTGACATGTGCTGAACATGCAAACTCCACACTACAACTAAGCAGCGTTTGGAAACACATCATGTGAATCTATGCAATATTAAAGGAAATGTTGTCACTCTCTGAGGAAAGTCTATAGATCCATGATCCCAGTTATTTAAGAATGCCCCTATTACTAGAAATAAAATGCTACCATTTTTCTTCCCAGTGTTTCCACTGCTGAGGAAGTACAACGTTTGTACTGTATGTCAAATTAAAATGCCCTGATTCTGTCAACATCTTGCAAACTATCGCAAGAAAGTGCAGGCGGTCTCAGAACGAATAGGACTTCTGTTCGTTCTTCAAATGGGTCAAAGTAAACTGAGAAATATATCTGATGTAAACTCCTCGATGTAGAAATAGTAAGTAGTCGAACAAGGAGACATGTTTTCTTACGTTGTGTTATTTTGTGTGTGAGATGAGGAACGTAAGTGCTCTCAGTATCCTAACCAGAGTCATAAGGCCTCGAAGGCATCCTTGAGCTTGGTGTTGTTTTCAGTAAATGAATAAATAGACACCCCCACCTGAGGAAGGAGCCGCCGTCTCTTTGGTTCCGTCGGATCAATGGGCCGTGGAAAATGTGGGGGCCCAGCAATCACTTTTTCATCTATCAGACTGCACTAGGTTGCCACAATCGTTCTGCACTTTCTAGATGAAGCCGTGGCTCATCCTTATGGGGGGGGTTACTTCACATCTGAGAAGCCCCCACAGCTTTGGATTGCCAAATAATACATTAGTTTGATGTAGTGATATGTTACATATGAGGATTCCAGGTTGGATCATTTGATCCATCTCTTCCCACAAATTCTGAAAATTGCTGAAGGCTTGTAGCCACGTCTTTCTGTTTGAACAGTTTGCGTTTTACTGTGCTTGTCTACTCAGGGTTATTTGCTTGTTCCCTGTCAAAACACAAACCTTGTATTAAAATGTATACAGCAGAACTTCATTTGTCGATGGACTATATTTCTAGGCGGTTATGGCAAATTCACAGATAATTTAATCTGAGGATTTGAGTCATAAATATCCATCATTCCACGTCATCTTGACACTCGTCACGTGACAGGTGAGGGTATGACATCACCAGAATTTTCAATATGTTGACTTGGAACCACACTGTCTTGAGAAAAATGGGCTAAAAATAGAAAATTAATGGATTACAACACCTGTGGTGTCGTTTATTTTTGGCTTTCTTATCTATATTCATGTGGCCATTTATTTTTCCAGCAAACATTAATTAAGCTGCAAGCTAATTATGGCGTCTCCTACTGTGACGAATGTGAATGGTGTTCATCTCACCATTCAATCTAAGTTTCAAAAAGAATTATCAAAGCATTTTATGAGACCTGCGGCAGAAAATGCGATGTGATGTTTGGCAGGAAACTACCAAATCTCATTAACCGAAGTGTTATTGGTTTGTTTGCATAAAGCAGAAATCACCTACCACCGCTAAGTGTTACATGTCGGTTGTGAGTGTTGGTGCAGATCAATGGGCTTGTCACACAGTGGATGTCGTTTTACCCAAACTGGTTTTATTGTTGTAAGATTGAAAAGGATACGGATGCTAGGCATGTCAAACCGGACCTTACCACCCACACTACCGACATTCCTGCTCGATGGTCCCTGTGTCCATTGAACAGGACACCAAAGGAAATGGGTAATGAGTGGACCAAAGGAAATATGTGGACAGAAGTATTGGCACCCGCTTCTAAGTCAAGGAATTCAGGAGTTTCCGTCAGGTGTGACCCATTGCCACAGGTGTATAAAATCAAGCACTTACCCATGGAGCGAGATTTACAAATTTTTGTGAAAGAATGGGTCTTTCTGAAGAGCCTAGTGAATTCAAGTGTGGTACTGTCAAAGGATGCCACCTTTGCAATGAATTATTTCATGACATTTCTTTCCTGCTAGATGTTCCACGGTCAACAATAAGTGGTATTACTGCAAAGTAGAAGCATTTAGGAGCAACAGAAACTCAGCCACAAAGTGGCAGACCATGTAAAGTAAGAGAGTGGGGTCGCTGAATTCTGAGGCGTGTAGTATGTAGAAGTCGCCAACGCTCTGTTGACTCAGTAAACTGCAGAGTTGCAAACTCCTTCTGGCATTAACTCCAGCACAAAAAAAAACTACATGATGGGAGATTCATGGAATGGGCTTCCATGACCGAGCAGCTACATGCAAGCCTCAGATCACCAAGCACAATGCGAAGAATTGGATGGAGGGGTGTAAAGCAGAGTAGAAACGTGTTCTGTGGAGTGACGAATGATGCTTCTCTGTCTGGCAGTCTGACGGATGAGTCTGGGTTTGCAAGATGCCAGGAGAATGTTACTTACCTGAATGCTTTGTGCCAACTGTAAAATTTGGTGGAGAAGGGATAATGGTATATGGTTGTTTTTCAGCGGTTGGGCTGGGCCCCTTAGTTCCAGTGAAGAATACTATTAATGCTTCAGTTCGGACAATTCTATCTTCCAACTTTGTTGTAACAGTTTGGGGAAGGACCTTTTCTGTTCCAGCAAGAATGTGTTCCAGTGCACAAAACAAGGTCCATGATGACATGGTTGGATGAGGTTGATGTAGAAGAACCTGACTGGGCCACACAGAGCCCTGACCTCAACCCCATCAAACACCTTCGGGATGAACTCGAACGGAGATTGCAAGCCAGGACTTCATCAGTACCTGACCTTACAAATGCTCTTTTGGGTAAATAGGCAAAAATTCCCACAGACATACTCCAAAATCTTGTGGAAAGCCTTCCCAGAAGAGTGGCGACTGTTATAGCTGCAAAGGGGGGAACAGTTCCATATTGCTGCCTATGGATTTACAATGGGGTGTCCCATCTGTAGGTGTAGTGGCCAGGTGTCCCACTACTTTTCACCATATAGTATAGATAGTGATTGGACAGCACACCAAACAAAATGGATAATGACTGGACAGAAGGTTCCCAGAACAAGGAGAGTGGATGGTCACTCAAGAACTCAGCCAGCAGGAAACCGAAACCAGCAAAGGTGCTAAAAGATAGAAGATCAGAACAAAAATGAGACAGACCCAATAAGACCGGAAAGTCTTAGATCCAGGAGCAACCAGCCTGAGTCTTGAGTAAAGCTTGTGGCCAGGATTTCCGGTTTTAATTAAGTCCCAGGTGATATGGGACTTTTGTAGCAGGCTGCTACAAAATTCTAGTCTTGACCAGGACTGTTTTTGAAGAATTTGTAAGCTCAATGGGAAGTGGAATCATGCAGGTAGCATTACAAAGAACAAAAGGTTCCTCATAATAATATATCTCTGCTCCCTTCCGGATGCATAAAGCTCAGTGTTATAATGCGTGACCGGTAGAGTGCTTAATGCGTTCTGTGTGGCTATACATCCCTGTTCTAAAGAAAAACTTATTAATAAGCAGGTGATTAAATATATGGAAGAACCATATGGCCAACAAAATGGCACAATTGTAACCAATAGGTGCAGTAGGGGCATGGATACCCTGGCAGATTAGGGGGCCCAGAACATTACAGAGGCCCTTGATTATGTAACGTAATACATAAAATTATACGTAAAATTGGGTGAAGGCAAGACTTTCTAACTACGCCCCTGATCGCATCAGTAATATGAAGTGTAGGACAGTACATTTTCATACATACATGCATTACGATAGGTGGCTTCCAAAACAGTGAAATAATTCCAGAAGTGACTTTCCTGAAGCCGCTTCTGTCACGACACGTCTATGCTTTGTGCACGAGAAGCTAAAAAAAGTTCATACGGGCAATTCTTGCTGTCTCCAGTACATCGCTCTATTTTTTTTTCCCAAGAAACTTTTTCCCCAGATGAGGTAGTCATTTCTTGCAGTCAGGAGAATAATTTGCCTCCCATTCTGTGCCTTTAAGTAATCAGGAGAGATGCTATGGAAATGATGTCAGTTCAGGGTTAGTCAAACTGCAGCTTCTCTACGGGAGCTGTTAATGGAGGTGGAAATTCCGCAATCACAGCTTGAGTCGAAAACCTTAGTTTACCTCCCGCGATTCTTCAAAGACCCTCTGCTGTAAGTCTTCAGATGTTCGTCATGCTGCACAGATACCCTCATGCATTCCATTTCTTTTCCCTGCTAATAACTTTAAGTGCTGCATGAGGGTAAGTCTGTACCTGCCGCAGGTCGTGAGGTTGACCTTGAAAGGCTGGAGTGTAGCATTTTTGAATTATGAACTTGTTTACAACATTTACAATTGTCAACCCCCTCCCCCTGTATTCACTAGGGACCCTCCAAGACACCTTACACAATTCCACCACTGGGATATACAGATATATTCAGAAAGTCTTGTATATTGCTATTTTCTTCATTATTTTTGTTTAAAAAAGGATAATCATAGCCTTCACATGAAACTGACTTTTAAAGGAAACAGTAAATAGTAAATTCTGATGGATATTTTGATCAAAATGCAATTAGTATGGTGGGAACGGTATTTAGAAATAAACGAGTCCTGCCACGGACACATTTCTCCATGTACGGACAGGTTGGCGATACCTGGCACACACCGATCATACCCAAAGGCCCACGCCAAGGTGGCTTCCTGGTAGTACCACTGCTGCTGCTGCATTGTAGATGTTTCACCGCTTTGCCACTAACCAGCTAGCAGAGAGAAGTAAGACTGGCGGCGGTTGATGCTAACGTCAGCCTGACCGTTGGGGCTGGAACACGATAAAGTAAAAGACAACAGTTAGCATAGGGTTGCGCGTTCGATGCGGCACATGCAGGTAAATCCGCCAAGTTTGTTAGCTGCCGGCGAGGGGATTGCGCTTGATGACAGCGCGGTAGCCGCTATCAAGCCTTCGTTTTTCAATTCCCCGAGTCCCCATCAAATGCAGGCTTACTTTTCTGCCAGCGCACGGGTTCTCTGGCAGGTGTCACTGTCTCCTTACACGGATGACAGGGCTGTCCAAGGGCAAGCAGATGACATGTGAAAAGAATAACTTGAATATTGTTATTGAAGGCCGGGAAAAAAAACACTAAACGGCTGGAGGGTGATCCTGCTCCATTCTGTAAGAGATAAAAAAAAATGGGTCTGAAAGGGAAATGGCTGGAACTGCAGATATACATGTCAAGACTATTTATGATTTTGTAGTAAAAGCATTGGGATGTACAGATATATTCAGAAAGCCTTGTATGTTGCTATTTTCTTCGATATTTTTGTTTAAAAAGGGTTAAATCATGGCCTTCACACGAAACTGACTTTTAAAGGAAAGTAATTATCTGGTCATTTTGATAGCAAAGTCAAGACACCATAAATTAATGGCAGGCGTTGAGTTAATTTGCTTGTATGAATTTATCTTCATTACGAAAGGCAGCCAAAATTGTCACAAAACTGTTGATGTCAGCTGGACACGACCGCAAGCTGGTCTAGAAATAAATTCCAGCCATTCAGTCTTCTCATGGAAAGTAACATATAACAGCTGCCTGGGTTTCAGCTAAAGTACCCAAATAACCACCCGTGGTTTTCAGTATACCTACTTTTTACTGTGGAAGGAACTTCTAAGACTTTAACCACATGAATTTAGAAATTATGCCCTGTAGTGAAGTGGCATGCCCTGCCCTGTCGCCTGCAATGGACTGACGTCCCATCCAGGGAGTACCCCTTCATTGTCCCCCGTGCTGCAGTCAGCAGGTGGATGCATGGATAGAATTTGTAGTATTTTGCATATGATGTTCAATTAAAATCACTATCATGTTACACTCAGTGGCCAGTTTATTAGGCACGCATGAATACTAATGCAAACAGCCCTGCTTCTCCAAGCGGTGACTCATACAGGGTCAAGCGGTTCACATGCTGTTCAAGTCACCATTTTAATGGTTAAAGCACTTGATCTGAGCAGTGTGAAGATGGTGTGGTCCTCGTTACCTTCCATAGTGGTATTGGTACCTTAGAAACAGCCACAATCCTGGGACTTTCAAGCACTGCTGTGTCTAGGATGCACAGACCATGGTGTTTTGAGCAAGAAAACATCCAGTCTTTGGCATTTCTAAGGTTGAAAACAGGTTGGTAATGAGAAGTCAGAGGAGAATAGCCACACTTGTTAAATCTAACAGGAAGGCCTCAAGTGCAAAAATAACAGCTCAGTGCGACAGTGGTGTGCCATAAAGCTTCTGTGAACACACATCTCTTGTGCTTTTAAGCAGTTCTGGAGGCAAAAGTGGGTCTAGGTGCTACTAGCTAGGTGTACCTAATGCAATGGCCATTGAGTCGACATGTGTGTAATGTGATCGATGTGCTTCTAGTTTGTTTTTGTCACAACACTTACTTGATTTTTGTCATCCATCCATCTTCCACCTATTTATCCAGTACAAGGTCAGGGGCATGGCGTGGGGGGCACTGCTGCTTATCCCAGGTGCCACAGGGCGGTGGGTGCGGGAACACCCCCCCAGGAGGCAGCCAGTCACTTGCAGGGCACTAACGGCCACAAAATGTGGGCAATTTAGAGATGGCAGCTCACCTACCGGCATGTCTTTGCACACAGGAAGATCATACAGACACCAGACACTGCAAGCAGAGGTGAGATTCAAACCCCACACCCTGGATTGCTGCCCCGCAATCCACCATGTCCTCAGTATCAGTTATTTCAAACTTAAATGAAATGTAATTTAAATCCTGAAGTTTTCATGAGTTCGTGCCAGTCAGTAGCCATAGTGTAGCGCGAAACAGAATCTTCAAAGCCTGATGGTATCAGCCAAGAGTATATCTAAAGAGTACACTGGAAGAGTATAAAAATCAGACTTCCACTCTGATCAAACCCAAAGCTGTGCTTGCAAACATAATTTATTCGCTCCTTGAGGGGACTCAAAAAAACCCCACATAGGGCAATATATAACAAAAAAATGAAAAAATAACACCCAGCCACTGGCTGCACACTGGCATATTCCACATTATCAGTACACTGATCAATGCCTGTTTTATGGGAGAAGCTTCTGACCGTGTGCATGTGACGCTGATAGCTGTGCGTCGATAGGGCGCCGTGCAGTTCGACCTGGCTAATGAGGTGTCCGTGCCGGCCTGCACATGCCAGCGTGGTCCCTCCCCCGCAAAGCCTTTTATATAATAAACCATCTAATTAATAGTCGGGAATTTTAATCTTTTATTCAAAGCGTGTAGAATGTCCATGCCCAATCTCATTAGTCTTTCAGATGCAGTGTAATCAGGTAATCGCAGTACACATCTCACTGCCTGAGCCCTCAGAAACGTTTTTTTCCATTAAAATCTGTGCCACAATCTTATAAAAAAGCCAGTGCGTCCAAGAAAATAACTGTATAGTTACAATTGTACGTGCATTAGTGTATTAGTTGTCTAAAAGCAATGGAATTTTTAGTATCACTTTTATAAGGATTTCTTAATAATCTGACATCCTAAACATTAACCTTTCTTATATCAAATCTCAGATTTGTATATACACAAAAGGTTTTCTTAAACTGCTACAAAACACGTATGCAATATGTAAAATGTTTTCTTCTGAACTGTTATGATTTCCAACATATTTTGAGGAAATCGGCTTTCTTGGCTCGCTTTTTTTTTTGTGAATGCAAGACTTGTCACGGTGTTTACAGGTAGATGAATCAGACATAATTAAGACTGTGTGCTGGAGAAGATTGACGGCAGAGTACGACAGCCTGCAAACTCCGAGCCAAACTCAGTCGCGCTATTGCTAGAAGGATGTGTAATCTACATAGATCAAGGCTTTGCAGTACTGCATCTGATATATCATCCATGTCAGTTACTGCATGTGTAGCTTGAAATTAAACTAATCCTAAATATTTAAATTTTCATCCTTCTAATGTCAGAGAATGTGTCTTTGGATGCTGCATTCCTTTCAAAGAATGAATAATAAACTGCTACTCATTGCTGGTCCCTCTGCCCATCCTCAGAGTATGGTATTCATTAGTATATTAGCTTGTGATGAGCATAAACAGAAATAACGTGCAGTTGTTTTATCCAGAATGAACTGGAAGACAATAGTGACGCGTGCCTAATAAACTGGCCACTGAGTGTAACATTATTCGACTATGGCTGAGTGCGTATTTGTATACTTTCATACTGCTGGAGTATTTGAGCTGGCGTACGCTGGCGTTTGAGGTTTCTTCAAGGACAACTCTGCTCTACCTGTGCGTTGTTCCTGCTGTCAGGTTGCGAAGATGAGAAGACAGGTATCAGACGGCATGTCAGGGAAAGAGAGAAGATCCACATCTGCCATTTTCTTTGGAGCATTAAGGCACTTGCGCTATGTTTTAATCATGAAAACAAAAACACACCCAACTGAAACTGCATGTCTTCTTTTCTGCCTCTGAGCACTGGGCTGTCTGTGTGTTGTGTAATGGAATATGACTTCTGCGTCCTGAATTCATTATTCTGCTGCGGTTAACCCTGGCTACTCTAAATGCCACTGATATTTCGAAAAGGCAGCATTTTAAATTAAGAAAAAAGAAACTGCCACAACCAACATCCCAGCTCCCAGAGCTGCCAGAACAGTTCACTTTAATTAATTGATTCACTTATTAATAAAATTACATTTAAAAATAGGGTAAAAGCAAAAGCTGAATCCACATGCTCTTCTCTGATGCACAGAGAGCCACACTGGGAAGGTTCTGTGCAGTTTGCATCTCTGAAGACCAGTGTACTCTCCCTTAGGATCTGTGAAGAAGAGCTAAACAGCCTTTTCCTCTAATTAAATTACCTCTAAAATATGACCGTAAAAAACTTCAATAAACATCCTGAAGGATTCATGCCCCCGTGTCTTTCTGAGCTGAGATTTTGACCACTGTCAGAGGCATATACAGGGTGCCCAGCTGAAAGCTGATTGGTCCCTGGACTACCCCCTACCCACTCACTCACTGATTCCAAACATACATTATATGGACAAAAGTATTGGGACACCTGGCCATTTCAGCTACAGAAACATTTATGGCACCACATCTGTAAGCGGCATCCGTTGTTCTTCTTTATGCCACTAACGGAGCAGGTGTTCAGCGACTAGCCTGACGCGACCGAAAGTAAACTCTCGAACTCAAATCTTCTTTAAAAAACTTTACCAATAAAAATACCAAAAAGAAACATTCACAAATGAAGCATTTAAGATGTTATTCTTTAAATAAATTGTCGAGTCTTTAGTTCTAATCTTTCTTTTTACTGCCGTCGGTCAGAAACTGTGTGACTTCTACACCCGACCGTCTCATAAGAACAAAAAACAAAAAAAAACATATCACGTGACATTACGTGCCTTTACGAAAGCTCTTTTCCACCTAGTGGTTAACTAGGAAATGCATTCCACAATACTAAACTAATCAATATTATTAAACATATTCTAATGAACAACATAATAATTTAAACAAATAACAAACCCTTTTTTTTCTTTCCATATGGCTCTTACACCATTCATAGGCATCGATGTGGAGCTGGTCCCTCCTTTGCAGCTATAACAGCTGCCATTCTTCTGGGAACAGGAGTGTGTCTGTGGGAATTCATGCCCATTCATCCAGAAGAGTATTTGTGAGGTCAGGCACTGATGTTGGACGTGAAGGCCTGGCTCGCAATCTCCATTATAGGTCATCCCAAAGGTGTTTGATGAGGTTAAGGTCAGGGCTATGTGCAGGTCAGTCAAATTCCTCCACAGCAATCTCACTCAAACATTTCGTTATGGACTGTGCTTTGTGCACTGGGGCACAGTCTTGCTGGAACAGAAAATGGCCTTCCACAAACTGTTACCACAGAGTTGGAGGCATAGAATTGTCTAAAATGCCTTGGTATGGTGAATCATTAAGAGTTTCCTTCACTGAAACTAAGGGGCCCAGCCCAACCCCTGAAAAACAACCCCATACCATTATCCCTCCTCCACCAAACTTTACAGTTGGCACATTGCAGTCAGGCAGGTAACGTTCTCCTAGCATCTGCCAAACCCAGACTCATCTGTCAGACTGCCAGACAGAGAAACATGATTCGTCTCTCCACATAACACGTGCATTGCATTTGGTGATGTGAGAATTGCATGCAGCTGCTCGGCCATTAAAGTTTGCAACTCTGCAGTTACTGAGTCAAGAGAGCATTAGCAACTTTTACACGTCATGAAACTCAGCATTCAGTGACCCTACTCTGTTACTTTACATGCGCTGCCATGTTTATTTTGTTCCTAAATGCTTCCACTTTGCAAGAACATCACTTACAGTACAGTTGACCATGGAATATCTATAAGGGAAGAAATTTCATGAACTGACTTATTGCCAAGGTGGCATCCTATGACAGCACCACGCTTGAATTTACTGAGCTCTTCAGAATGACCCATTCTTTCAGTCAGTGATTTAGAGGTCTGTACCAATACTTTTGTCTATATAGCATATCATTGGCTAATGATAAGGTTGGCCCCTCAGTGTGAATTACAGTCATTTTATGCCCCCCACCTTAAAAGATCCCAGAATTGTCCCAGACCAATGTCATCTCACAAAGGCTTGAGGGGGTGTTGTCTCTTTGTCTTTCACGTTATCTGTTATGATCAGGAAATTGTCAATAATTTCAAACATAGCTCGTCTATCCTCTGTGTTGCTAAACCAGGTGCATAGCCAGTTAGTCTATTGTATTCCCAGTAGTGACCAGTCTACGTTTACTCTGACATCTGTATTCCTCACCAGTGCGACTGGGGAGAGACCTCTCAGATCTTTATCGTCTAATTGGACAGACCTGGGTCACCCGTAAAACAAAAACAGAAGCAGTGATATTTCAGGCGCTGGCATTTATATTTAACCAGCCTGAATTCTGCAGATGCGTTTGAACTTGCCTGGTGTGAGGTAATTTTCATTGAGAGCCACTGTTTTAGCTGGCATCCTGGCGTCCGTAACTATACAGCAGCACAGGGCATTTGTGATGAACTATTCCAGATTGAATAAGCCAAAACTAGAACATTCTAGATAACTATACTTAATGAAGAAGGAAAGAATCATAACAACTCATGAATTTAAATGGCCCAGGAAAGTACAGTATGTTTCTTCAGACTTCTGTCTTTACTCAAACGACAGGTTTGTTCAACAGGTCTGAATCAAAGAATGCCACTGGGCTTCAGACTGAAATGACGTGTTTTGTCTGCTTAACACACCTGAGAGATATAGTGCACTCAACCTCTTTGTGCTTTTGCCACTCAAACAAAACCCTAGACAACAGTGCCAGACAAACATCCAATAAAGCGATAATCACTCTCCAGTCTTCTCCAGAGAAATTGTATTAGAATAATTGATTGGCAGTCAGTAATCATAGCCACTCTGTAATTACACTCTAAATGCCTTGACTCTGAATGGTCTAATGGAGATATATATTGAGTGATTTATTTGCAGCTGTGCTGTTGTGCCCAGGCAAAGAAGAAGGGTTTAGGGAATGTCTATGATGATAAGTTTGGTCCAGTGGTGTAACCATGGTGACCTGTTGCTCACAGGAAGCTGATTGGAGGATCCATCTTTGTCCACATGAGGCGACAATGAGAAATGTTCTATGTTCATTGATATGTTGGATGGATACTCAGTACGGAATGAAATAAAAAACAAATGAAAAAAATCTTACTATGCTCATCATTTTTATTCAAAGATATATAGATATGCGAATATTATGTTTTGTTTTCTCTGGATCATTACACACATCCAATTATTATACTATAAGCTGGAGAGGCTACGTATATTTATAGTCTATACATTTTTATAGACTAAAGTTATTGTAAAGTTAAAGTTTTATAATAATTATAGACTTTCTTTACTGTATTCATCCATATTTGTCATTTAACAGCACTGGCTACTCACTGTGTTTTAAAGGGAACAAAAGGAACCACAGTCAGTTTATCTCCTTTTTTATGATCTGTGTATTTTTCAAATTATAAGAGGACTCTGCACCTTACTTCCTGGTTATTGCGGTCATATGTATGCTGGGCACATACAGCATGCTGAAAATACACACACATATACACACACACACACACACACATGCACAAATATCACAGCTGGCATATCAGAGATGCCATGTTCCAATGAAAACATATTACATGTTCATATTGCATCAATCTGCATAAGAGTAAATGGTTACTAGGCAAGGGACAATACTTTCGTCCATGTAAAGGTTACTCTGCATAGGCGTACATTTTAAGACGGAATTGTTTTAATTGTTATTATTGATGCTGTTGTTATAATTATACTATTACTGCCAGTACTACTGATAATAATAACAACGATAATAGTAAAATATATGATTTTATTTTTATTTTTCATTATTTACTAGAATCTGGAAAAATACAAAACTATCAACACCATAGTAGCTGATTAGCTCTTTTGAAATGGATGTCATTTCCTGTGAAATAGCCGAAAGAAGAAAAAGAATTATCCCAGTTGGGCAAACAAATACAACGTTATTAACTGGTTGAAGGATTAAGCACTGAAAATGCTGTAGTGGATTAATGACATAGCTGAGAGGTGTTTGTCTCAGCAGTAACCCTAATACCAAAGGCTTTAGTGCTCTTTTATTCACACATAAATCATCCATCCATCCATCCATCCATCCATCCTTCCTTCTAACTGTTAATCCAAAACGGGGTTATGTTTATCCTGGAGCTGAACCTATAAAGCTTAAGGTTCGTGGCCCACTAGATAGGATGCAAAAACTATGGGAAATTTTTTTCATAAAATGTAGAAAAAATTATATACCAGAAGACAGACGTTGTTTCCTTTCAGAGTAACCCCTTTCAACAGTTGTAACCAAAAGACAATGCTTGTTTATTCCTCATGGAGTGCTTCATGCATTTTTTGGCCGCTGTGGTATATTTCATATATGTTTACAAAATCTCAGAGCCCAACCCAAGCCTGTTCCCAAGGCTAAGGACACCCTGAAAGGAATGTCAGTCAGCGAAGGATAATACTAATTTAATTAATAAATTAATTAATTAATCAATCAATCAATCAATCTAACCGTATTGGCCAAAATATAAGACGACCCTACTTTTTGGCAACTATTTTTAGAAAAAAAGTTTTTGGAATCAAACCAAATTTTGCCTTTGTGTATTTTTTGTATTTTTATTTGACAAAAGCATAAAACGTTAATCAGCAATTGGATTACAATACATGTATGAAACGGCAAAACATTCCAAAAAACTAATGTATTATTTGGGGGGGGGGGACAGATAGTAAATATTACCAACTCTACAATCCTTCAGGGCGCAGAATGTTTCCGATGCAGCAGACCCACATGAAGAGGATAAAAAACATACTGTGGGCCATATTAAAAAACGATATAACAGATCTTTTAAAATGAATGTCACTATCTTTATTAACAGGCACTATCGGTTTAATACTAGCAGCCTCACAGACGGGGAAGCAAAAAATCTACGGGACACTCAGGGATGCAAACTAAACATGTGCATGGGCAGGTTGCTAACTCTCGTGCACCTGGCACGGTGCTCACGCAGTTTTGACTCTCACGCAGTTTTGACTCTCACGCAGTTTTGACTCTCACGCTCACGCAAATCTATATTCACGGCAAGTCACAACACTTGTAAAACATCATGGTTGGTGCCATTTATTCACTTTCTTGTCTTGTCTTGGCCACGTGGCTCAATCGACTGAGCATGCGACGACCTGCATACCCCATCTGTCTCGTGTTCAAATCCCACTTACGTTTAGGCAGTGTGTGCCTCAGTGGGCTAAGCCTGTGTGCCTGTAATCACAAGGTCATTGGTTCAAACCCAGCCTCAGCATGTCTACCTGTCCTTGATCGAGGCCCTTAACCCCCAGCTCCCTGGGCGCTGCCATAGGCGGCTGCCCTTTGTGGACAGCTTGCTTACAAAAGTGCAAGTTGAGGGAGGTGTAAAGATGATTTCCCCACGGAAATTAATAAAGTGATGAGTATTTTTGGAGGAGTACAATATCTGGGCACTGTCTTCGACTGCGCCCTGAAGTTTGCCTTCAACACCGAGGACATTCTAAGGAGATGTCAGCAGCAGTATGTCCTAAGGAATCTCAACAGCTTTGGGGTCAACAAGGTCATACTCAGAGCCTTTTACTACTCCTTCATTGAGAGTGTCCTCTGTTTCTCCATCACCTGCTGGTATCACACCACCAGCCTGCAGCACAGGACCCGCCTGCGCATCACGGTGAAAGTCTGCTCTAAGATCATCGGACTCCCGGTCAGAGCACTTTGATCCCTGTGGGAGCAGCAAACTCTAAGAGCAGCGTGCAGGATTCTGCAGGACCCCTCCCATGCTCTGTACCCGGAGTTTGAGTGGCTCCCCTCAGGACGACGGCTCCACTGTCCCAGCTACAGGACACAGCAGAGGAATGACCTTTGCTCCCAGGGCCATTCAACTTCTCACTTCACAGACTTCCCTTCCCCCCCCCCCTCCCTGCACTGGAGCCCGTCACTCATTCTGCACATGACCCCCCCATGACCCCCCCAAAGCCCACTAACAGTCCCTCCCTTTTGCATATTTATTCAGTTCCCATCTAACTGATTGACTGCAATTTTGCACATAAACTTCTAAACACTGTATTCACTGTTGCACTTTACATCACTATGTCCTTGTTCAGCTTGCCCTGTCTGCCTTAATTGCCCATCTGGGACAAATAAAGTTTTTTGATTTTGAATTTGAAACCTGGAAATGAGACGACACTACTTTATCAAATGTATTTTGAGGGAAAAAAAAACATCTTATATTTGGGACAACGCAACAATTATATTTACATTTTTCAGGGTACTATACAGGAACAAAACATGGAAATATGGTCCATCCATCCACTATTACTTCTGCCATCCGCTCTTTCTCAGTTCCAGCATCCCCCATTCAGTCATAAAATGTGCCTGAAGCACCAGGCAAGTGTAAGAAGCATGGCCGACTGCTTCAAGGACGACAGTGACAGCACATACTGACCTGCTGACCACCTTTGGCTGTCCTAAGAGTAGCCTGAGGAGAGAAGCACAATTCTATTCCAAACCCCAGCCTGAACGACACCTACTCACTTATTTCTGATTTGTGTAAAGTTCTTGAGCCCAGCAGGGGTTGGGTTGTCAGCTGGCCTTCAAGTCTTAGAGGATTTTTGTTTTTACTCCTGTAACTATCAGAGATGTTCTGGCCTTCTCACAGTTGCCTGGTGGCATTTTCGACACTCACTCACTCGCACATGTGCATTTTTAACACTGCATTTTTTAATACTGCATAACCGTATAGCTGGCATTATATTTCTGTAGCTGATCTTGTTAAATCTTTCTGAGCTGCTTCATGGCCATGATTCTGTGCACTATATAAAAATTATGACTTTTCCCACATTTTGCTGCCTAGGTCACCAGCTGCTCTCCAAAACCGAAGCCAGTTCTGTCAAACTGATTAAATATTCAGCTTCTAATTACATGTTTCATGAGGATTAACAATAGCTGTCTATTAAGGTAACATTAGCTGATAACATTGTGGTTTGACCATCCCTACTAAGGAGGCAGTGGCTTAATTGTTGGCAGTGTTTTTAATTATTCTGAAACACATCATTAGGCCTAAAATCAAACTGTTTTAGGACAGTCTGGGGTCATGGTTTGCAACTCCTGCACTGTTTCTGTCAAATAGCTGCATTCAGATGGTGTACTGCAGACAGGAAATTTTTGTTTGATTTAAACAAGTTAAATTATTATTATTATTATTATTTATTTGCATTTTTCCCACTCTTATGTGTAGTCGATGTATCTGATCAGCTTTCTCCACACACCTCAGTCCTGCATCTCCTCTCCAATCAGACCCTTTTCCTTTAAGTCCTCCTTTAGTCCATCCATCCACTATTACCTCTGCCATCCCCTCTTTCTCAGTTCCAGTTCTTCCATTGCCATCACTCTCCTCGCAACACATCCATTGTCTCTCCTCATCAAGAGCCCAACCCATTTCAACATACTTGCTTGCTCTTTCTAAAATATCTCATACTTTTGATGTACCTCAGATGCTCTTATTTTTAATTCTGTCCTTCTTTGTAACTCCACACATCCATCTCAACATTCTCATTTCTGCCGCATCCAGCATGTTCTCTTGCATAACCTTCACTTCCTATGTCTCTCTTCCATGCATCATTGCTGGTCTCACCTCCGACTGAAAAATCTTTAAACCTTGCCTTGATTCTTCAATCTCACGGTACTCCTGATTCCTTCTTCCAATTGATCCATCCACACTGCACCCTGTTGGTTATCTCTGTATCCAATACTCCATCTTGGGCTGTCACTGATCCTCAGGGTTTAAACTTGTGCACTCTTATTAACAGCTTTCATTGTAGGCTAACTTCTGAATCCCGGTTACAATTAAACCTTAAATATTCTGTCTTCTTCCTATTTATCTTCAGTCCTCTGTCTTCCAAAGCCCTTCTCCATTCTTCAGACTTACTCAGCACGTCCTACTCAGAACAGACTCCACCAAAAAGCATGTATTAGGGGATCAGTCGGGGATCAGTCTATTATTCCAAAAGAATCAACACATCCATGACCAGACCAAAGTGATAAGGGCTTAAAGAGCATCCATAGTGCAGCCCAACTCTAGGTGGAGACTTTCAAATCCGCTACTCTCCAAACCATTCTCAGTACCATGCGTCTCCAGCTTTTCATACAGCCCTTAAAGCCTGAACCTGGGCTCCTGCTGTTGCCCTCTTTGTCTCCATGTTTACCTGCCTGTACATGCCCCTGTCCTCTTCCCTCCTGATCGGTACCACATCTTCTTCACCTCTTTCTTAGCCTTTATAACACCCTGCACCTCACTGTTTCATCACCTTGTATCTCCATCCCCAGGAGCTCTCCTTTCTGTTGTCCTACCCAGCACTGCTTCACTATCCTCAGTAAAACTTGGCTATTATTTTTCCACCATTCCTCCGCACACTCAAATGACTGTAGAAACTTTCTCTCTAAACCTGTTCTGAAACCTCTCCTCTTTTAATCTCCACCACATTATCCTTGGCACTGATCCTCATGGTCCTGTTCTCCTGCTGCCTCCGATCCCCCAGTCCATCACCATTACTTTATGCTGTGCTGCCACACTTTAAACCATTTATGGCCTTGCAACTCTTTTTTCTTTTATATCATTTCTTCTACACGTTACTTGGCTATCTCTTCCTCCAGTAATATTTTGACGCTTTTCCACTGCCACCAGTGAACTGAGCTGTACGCCAGTGATACCACAAACGGGCAGTTTTCCATTTTAAACCATGCAAGCCATACCCAAGCCATATCCATGCCATTATTGCGCTAACGTGGCCCTGCTCACTAGCAGGGCCAAAATCATTATGATACTGAGCTGTTTGCATCACCACCATCCGTTTAGTCAAAATGCACTGTGGTACCAGGGTTCTGCGTGTGGATTATCTGAAGGAAAATATATTATTCAGTATTAGTAGTATTGCACATCGCAATGTATTTATGCACTACCAATAACCCAGAACCTGAAAATTTCAAACCTCCTACTTAAAAAAGTACTATAGAACAGCTAACTGAAATGGATTCATAAATGAATGCGTTCAATGTTAAAATAAGATGGAGATTCTCACAGACGTGCTGATAGAATTAGTAAATCATGGTGTGTATGGTATGAACAGTGAATAAGCATCACTTGGGTTTTACGTTACTGTTATTCTCCAAAATGCCTGTATGAAGCCGAACCTTCTGCAGTGCAAAACCAACACAAGCTGGAACCGCACTGTAACCTGTCTCTCTTTGCGGTACGGCTTGGGTATAGTTTGGTCCTTTAGACCAAGCCACCAAAAGTCAGAAGTTGGTTTACATTCCTCTCAGAAATGTGTGAATGATTGGCAAATCAAATGCCAATGCGAAATCTGCTATATTCTCCCTTTCTCATGTCGCTCCCCCATTCCCCATCCTCCTTTTACCGTCTCTACTCTATCCCACGAGCCATTTGATTCCCCACCAACAATCACCCTTTCACCCACTTGCGTCACTCTAACCCTCCTTCTGGACTTGAGGATCATGTGCACAGATGATAACTAAAGTCTCACTGAGGCCCAGCTTGACTCTCACTGCCCTGTCACTCCACAAGTTCTTCAGATAGCCCTGTTCCTACACCATTTCTCCCTCACTCTTAATCTTAACCATTTGCTACTCTGTACAACCCCACCGCCTCCTATCAATACTTGGTCCCCGTCCAGCTGGTCTCCTGCACACACAACACCTCCACCATTCTCCTAGCAAGTCTGCCAGCAGTCATTGTCTCCACGGTCCCATTTTCCGCAGGGGTGAGGCGAGGCCCCTGTGCATCGCTTACAGGGTACACCTAGCACTCTCCAAACCCCATTGGACCGAGCACATCATGAAAGGTTTTGGCAAAGGTTCACGGCGGGATGCCCTTCCTCACACAAACCCTCTGAATTTATGCAGGCTTGGGACTGGCACCAAGTCGGGTTGGTTTGCCCCCTTGATGGCTCGGTTGTTACTATTATTGCTGTTTTTTGTTTGTTTGTTTGTTTGTTTGTTATTGTTGATTTCATGCATCAGGTTGAGACAGACAGATCTTATTTATGAGTGTTTATATATATTTTATATATTCATATGGTTTTATGTGCACAGTTTGAAATTGGCACAAAAAATTTCATTAGGACTGAGGGACCATTGAGTGAAGTAAGGAAATTGAATCAAGATAACTGCATAGCAACATTTATCACCTCCAAAGGAAGCATACAGTATAAACAAAAGCACGCAGGGCCGGCCCCTGACCTTTGCTTCTCTTTATTTTCCTTTCCGTTAGCAACCCGCTCTGGCTCCTACTTAGCATTTCTGCCGGCAAATTGCTGGGACT
>JABFEB020000104.1:17921724-17935150 GCA_019775895.2 Stomatorhinus ivindoensis | reverse complement strand
GATGCCACATAAACCAACCACCGGACAGCCACGGCTGACATTCCGTCGAGGGCATTATCATTCTCGGAACGGGGGCTTGCAGCCGCCACCAAACCTAATTAGATAAGCGGTTATTGAAAAGGGATGGATGGAAAATCGTGAGGAATAAACTCCCCATACATCACTGGGAAGTTTACATCAATATGCGTCCCGAACAACGAAGAGGCACTCTGTGTCTTAATGTTCTGTCTTCATAAAAGTTTCATTTCTCTCCCGTCCACATCTGGGCAGACGCTTTAAATGGAGTCGCGTGCGTATGTGAATTTAACATGATATACCCCAATTATATACATTACATGTGCATCTACTCATGCACACACACATACACACACATACATATATTCATTTTTAAATTATTATTATTGTTTTGCTGCTATTTGTGCACATTAGTTGTTTGTTGTCAAAAGTATTTTTGGAGAGTTTGGTAGACAAACTCAAAAATCACTTAATCAGTATCTGAAAATAAGATGCATATTAGTCATTTTCCTAATACATTCCTGATGAATTATACCACTGAAGATTGTCTTTTCTTTCAAGACGTCCAGGCACCAGGCAGATAGATTCATCATGTTTTGATGCTTGGCAGAATGCGTGTGAATTTTTTATCGTAGGAGGTCATTATTTTGGAAAAGCCTTGTAAATATTTATTTTCCTAAGGTAGATCCTGGTGCAAGGCAGACTTTAAAAATGCAAGAGACAAAATCTAGTTTAAAAGACAACAGCTTTTACTGCTGCCTAAAAACTGAAAGTTAAATTCCAGCTTGGCAGTAAACTCTTAATTACTTGTGTTGATGCATGAAGGTAAGGTCACCATTGCTGCGTTAAAGTAGAAATGAAACAGGTGGAAATTACCTAAGTAGGACCATGAGCTCATTATAACGAGCTGAATTTTACTCAAGCTTAACATCCCTGTGGAGCATCTGAGCTCTAAGGAAAATGTATTAACTGTATTTCAGATATTAAGTCGCAAGCTGTATATTTTACAAACACTATTAACAATTAGCATATTCTTATTTGTATGGGATGATATCCCAGGGTCTGGGTACCTACAGGCCAGTGTGCAATTTGGTAGCAGTGTTACCTCACACCTCCAGGCTTCACCTCCTTCATCCCCGCCAGTGTTTGTGTTTTATACTATCCAATCTAAAATTCGTGTGATTCCCTGTGTGCCCTCCCCCCAACCCCGGGGTGTCCCCCTGCCCCGTGCCACATGCTGCGTGGGACAGACTCCAGAACCCCTAAGTCCCAGTGCGAGATAAGTGGTAATATGATGGGAAGGTGGATGAGTGACAGTATGTTTTACCATTTCATTGAACTTTTACATTAATAACAAGGCTTGCGACCTTGACCACGATAAGTGGTCAGAAAATGACTGAATGGTCGGACTGTTAACAAAGGTGGTTGTTAACAGCAGTTTCAGCCCAAAAAGCCTTAGGTTTTTATAGCAATAGTTAGAAGACATAGTTTTATAGCTTAGGGAAATTCTCTGGTTATTTCAGAGAAGGTTTGTGAGGTCAGAGCCAACCAGGGTTAAGGAATTGCAAAATTTTGTGCATTTGTCAAGTGGCACATATGTAAGAAGTTAGTCAGACATGCCGACAAATAACAAGAAGGGAATGAATTTGGGATCTGTGTATACCTGAGAGGTAAGGGACATGATAAGGACTGACTGACTGACAGGAAGCTGTTTCATAAGATCTAACTCTCAGACTTTAAGCCTTATTTATATGTATGTGGAAACACAATTTCTACATACGTAACAATTTTGCAAATAGATTTTTTTTTTAATGAAAACACTTTTTAGCTTTATTTAGCTGCAAGAGCTCAAGAGTTCATGCCGACGTGATGAAAAACATTCTTGATATTATCTTGATCACACAGGAGAGAGGACAAAAGAGAAATAACATTTAAAGAATATAAAATTCAAATTAACAGTACTATTCAAAAGTCTTAAGTCTCCAAAGAAAATTGCATTTAAATTGTGTTTATGTAGGCAGAAAATATATTAAGTTTTTTCGAGTGTCAGCCATTTGAAAGTCACTGCTCAAGTCACCCATTATTTGCAGTTACCATCCAATATATTCATGTACTTGTTGAACTTGACCACTAACACATAATGTTGGGTGAATCAATACCTCGAGTTAGTTAATTAAGTGAGCGGGTTGTAAAACTTAACAAATACGTACATGGAATGACTGAGAGCTTTAGCAAAGCTGTCTTTTAGCATCCAAGAAGATATCAGTGACTTTTTGGCGAACAGATGAAATTCAGTTCAGTTCAGTTTATTTTTATATAGTGCCTTTCACAGCAGAGTTGCCCCAAGATGCTTTACATGGGTGTGTTGAGATAAATTCCTGCATCATTTACACAGAAATGAAATCCTTTTTGCTTTGTGTATGACTGTTTATCTGTGTATGCAGTCATTCATCAACTTGCATCCTATCGAATAACATCCGATATCCGAAGTCTCATAAGAGCCTTAATAAAATTTAGGGACTTCAGCAGACATATTTTACCACGTGTGTGGCATGTGGCCAGAACCAATACAAACTGACTGTTGCCACTATAGAGGTTTAGTTGTGTGTAATATTATATCTTATGTATAATTGACCTTCCCCCTATACTGATCAAGATATGTCCACAATGATTTACGTCCCCACTTCTGGAACGGAACCCAGACATAAGTCAATGGATACCTGTATTCTAATGTTACATAACAGGCAAATATACACATATGTACAAATACGCATCTGGTCATAAAAGACCAAAATATATGAAAACAAAGTATTGTCATCATCATTATTGAAACATCTATATATCTGTATAAATATGTACTCTTGATGCATATTTAGAATTACAGTTTTCAAGGTAATGGCCATTGGATAACTAAGAAAGACAAGATAAGACGTGAGATGAGAGGAGACTAGATGATATGAGAGGAGATGAGATGGGATGAGATGAGATGAGATAAGATACTTTGTTGATCCCATAGGAAAATTCATGACTTTCTGCATTATCACAGATGTTTTTGACCTCTCTAGTATATGATTAAAAGGATGATGACCAAACTCCATAATAATTCATCCATTTGCTCTTGGTCCCTATTAAAAGGCAGTGAGCAATGTCAACATCTGATATCAGGAGATTCTTCCCTATGAAGCCAAAAGAAGCTCTCGGCGGAATCGGTGCGATTTAAAGAGGCCACTGGGAGTTCTGGTCATGCTACTAGCATGCAGAAAGTGAGAGGTGACACTCCAGTGTAAAGCCATTCGTATTTGTCCTCTCCAGTTGTCTGTGATTGTAGTTAATTAGTCCCAAGAACACAAAGGTAGAATGAAGACATTGATTATATTATGTAAACCCACTCCCCACTTTCCCTCCCTTAATGGAACTTAATTCATCACGTTTGAGACAGACTCTATGTGTATTGCAGATATCGTCATCTGTGCTGGGATGTGATTTTCAAATGAAGCATTTCAGAGCAGTTTACCAGCACACAGAGCCAGTCCTGCTTTATCTAGGGGATTCACAGAGTCCAGGTTATGAATGAATTCATTATGTTTCATAATATCACTTGTCTTCAGGCTCTCTGCAAATGGCGATGAAAGTGCTGGTGTTGGCCGGTGTTGATTTCATTTTAGCGCAACCTAGCAAGTGACAAATGTACTTTTAATAGCTTCAGATATATGATTTATAATTACTAAAAGAATGGTACCCACAGGCTCACAGCTTAGAAACTTCATAGTGAAGAATACAAAGACATTGTGATATCGGTTAAAAACACTTAACACCACAGCACTTAATTAATGTTGATATCTACTTTCAATTTATGACACCACTATATATATATATATATATAATATGTGATATTATCATTAATAGATTATGCTAATGGTTTTAATATTCAAGCAGCATTTGCCACAACTACAGCCAGTCCATAGTGTGAAATATTGTTACCTGGCAGCATTACTTCACTCTCACGTGATCCACCTGCACAAACAGCACCATCTAAGGGTCATTTCATCCTGCCCCCCCCCGCCCCCCACCCACATCTTACATGTGGATAAGGCTGATAAGCGGGACATGTGACTCAACACCCAACAGTCCTGGATATGATGTCTTCAATATATTGTCATAATTAGAATATATTAGTTGAAAATGTCATTCTCTTTTCATTCGATTTTTCTCTCTAATGGAATTTGCCGACAGGCATGTTTCTGATCTTAGTACCACACGTGACCATGTTAGCCTCAACCTTCACTATTCCTTGTTTAGTGCAGAGAGCTGCAATTATCTTGCATTACATATAATCTGGCCCTAATTGGTTTACATTCTGGAGTTATATTTAGAATCGGAAGGACTGCATTTAGCAATGATTTCCCATTACAATTAGATGTGTTGACAAAGAGTAACGGCGGCCAGTGGTTTATTACAAAATCATTATTACTTAGAAAACTCATTACGAGAGGAATACCATCCGTTAATGTGCTTGCTAATGTATCGAGAAGTAGGAGAAGGCAGTGAGCGTCACATCGTCTGCCCAGATAACCGGTAATGGTAGGGTGCATTTCAGTCGCAAAGCCGTGGTCAGCCTTCTCCATTATAAAGGAAACATTAGACTGTGCTAGAACATATACACTTAGTGTGACCCGCCTGTCCTTGCTTAAGATACGGTGGTGAGCTGCTGCATAGACTCGCATAATTAATGCTTCACTTGGTGACCTTTGACCAGCTTGGCTGTGTCACAGACTGCATAATTTGTCCTGAATTATCCCCTTGGTGGGACTTACAATATGAACATCCCTTAAGAGAAAATCGTCTGTTGGACATTTCATAGTTAGCTATGTCATAGCGTATCTCCCCATCGTTAAAAGTTATTATTATTAAAGGGAACCGAAGCCATTCACTCGTTCGACGGCTCGACACACCTGCCTTGAGTTTCTGCAGCATAACTGAGCCCCTGAGGTAAAATCCACAGGGAATCTGTGAGGCAGAGGAATAGAACAAGTTGTCTAATTTGCCAGACATACTGGGAAAATCCTCACCTTCCTCCACCTTAAGGAAATAAGTGGATGACTGAGTCTTCGGGAAAAAGATTAAGATATGAAAATGACTTGCAGCTCATGCCAGGCACAATGCCAACCACATGGTAGTACATTTTAGGTCTATACTCCCTAATAAAGTGACCATAATTAGATGAAAGATAAACCACTAAAAGGCAGGTTTTTGTTTTTATTTACATTTTTCACATTATATAATATCTTAATATTCATCAAATCATATCATATACCACATCTTGTAGTTGCAAATTGAAAAATTGTATCGTTATTATTGTTTGGTTTCTGAGTAGTAAAATCATATGAAAATTCATGCCTCGTTACAATTGTTGCACATGAAATCACTGTTTAGAGGTAGCTAAGCTGTTGAAATATTAATAATAGCACAGGCCACATTTAAATTGTGGCATGCATCCAAATCTTAACAGCAAATGTCATAAAATTTTATTCTATTCTCCAAAGATATCAATTCTCATAAATTGTGCTTATATCTAACAATTAATATGCTGAAATGTGAAATGTCAAAGTTGGTGTTAGCTATTCAGAGGCAATTTGCTGTTTCATGATTGCACCAGGCAGAAAAGACTGAATGCTTTCCATAAAACTCCACAGGTCTGTCAGATGCCCACATCTCTGCATATATTGTCTAATCATGTTTTTTGTCAGTTGTTCTGTTGTTTATTAATACATACTCAGACATTTTTCCCTACAGAAGCCCTCTCAGGCCAGAGCAGACGATGCAAAGAGATTTTGGTCATTGCACTTGAGTTACATTCTTGTGAGCAGAGATGAATTCCATCTTATATCTGAATAATTAATTCAAAATGAAAAGGCAGTCAAAACTGATGCCAGGCACCAATATGAATCCATTTTTCGGGGAGTTGGGGGCCTTTATAAAATCTTTGAGATTATATACTGTAGGAAAATCAGCAGTGTCATTTCTATTATAGGTACAGATGGAGTAGGCCTATGTTAGTGATTAATTAAAGGGCACAGTAATTGACTGCTTTAGCTTTTGAAAGACAGATGGCGGGGCACCATAATGGAGGATAAATCACTACTTAACGGGCCTCACTCTTCTAGACTTCTGTTTCTCTAACACTATTAGCCATGAAAAGGAAAAAATCTAACTACAAAAGTAGTTTTTCAGACATAAGATGTGCATGTGTGTCTGTGTGTGTTTTGTGGGGGGGGGGGTTGTTCTTGGAGTGAATGATAAGCACTTTGATTGTTGCCAGTTCATACCAATTGTGGCTGTACTCAATTCCCACTCACTGGTAAAAATGAGAACTAAAAAAACAACTAAAATGCATTGTGTGGCCATTCTATTGTGTATTGCGGTGTACTACAATGTTTCATGCCTCACGTTCATTCATCAGTGTTCTAAAAGGTCTGCCTACAGCAAGTTTATTGTAGTAAGAACCCCAGTCTGCTGTAAAAACTGACTTTGAGACAGCATAATTCCAGATGTAATTGTGCTACAATAGATAATTTGATGAGATTGTGTGTGTTGGTTAAGGATATATAAAATACATAAATTGTGCTATCTCTGCACCTTTTGTGGGTGCACAATGGCATCAGTTGGCACTCTATATATGGACATCAGGGGCTCCAGTTACTGTTTCCATTCAAGACACTATTGTCATATGCATAGTAAACAGTAGCTATGCAATGAAAATCTTACCCTGGGCATTTTCCCACCCACCAGTTAACACAAATACAAATTAGGGTGCTTCAATAATGCAGTAAATATGAATACAAGTATGACAATGTCCAATTATGTGAATAAATATGCATACACGGTGCAATGTAAACATATAGCGCAATGTAAGCATAATGCAAATATTCTGAGTATTGCATATTGAGTATTATATACACTTACATGCACTGCAAGAAGCAATAAACCCATTAAAAAAAAAGTGGGCAAACCTCGTTCAAGGCTAACCTCTAAACCCCAGCAAAGTACAAATTAAGTGCTCCCAAATAAGAGTTAAACAGCCTAATTTGATTTTTCACAGTTAGCCTCAACTAACCACAGCTGACAAAATTAAAATGGAATCTGCGAAATGCATTCACTTCTTCAATCTTTCATGTACTTAAATTGCAAAGCTGAACTGTGACTAATACAGAAATCATTAAAATGAAGTGGAATGACACCTTAAAGTAATTTCAGAAGAGCATTTCTGCATGTAATTCAGTCTTGGTAAATTTATAATAATATAATTATATAAGACATCTGTTTGCAGATTCAGGCACTGTAAATTCCTCAACTTCACAATGATAATTGTTCAGAAAGGAAACTTGTATTGCAAACACTGTTATTAATATTTACTCTTACTCTTCAGGGGTATATCTGATTACATTAGTGAAAAGTGAAAGCTTTTAATCTAATGACACAGGTAAACAGGTCATTTTCATCAGAGGTAATTTTATGTGGGTTTTGTGGTATTTTTCATGCTGATTTCAAATATGTGTTTAATTTTTCTCTAGCGCATCAAGTTTTTGTGATGAAGCTATATGTAGTATGACATTGTGTACATGTAGTCTGCTTAAGTGTATTACACGAGCTGTCTGTGTTTTTTATCTTATAGACAGCATCACCATTCTCTAGGTGACTAGATATTAATTTATGTTTTATTGACACTTGTCTAGTTGCGATTTCAGTATAATTAATTTGACCTAGTGCGCATGCGCATGACAATCCAGACATGGTGTACACAAGGAAATCAAACTCAAAGCGTTTTTGAAGAAACAATGTTGGTTAACAAACACTTTTCAATTTCTTTATGCCCACTGGCTGTTTATTTGATTTTGCTCTAAAGAATATTTTATCCTATACTACAGTGATGCTTTTGTTTTAGTACACTATACTTGCTATTACAGTATTAACTAGCATTTCTCATAAATCAAAAAGTTGATGTGACAGAAAAAAACTGAAAACAGATGGAATCGGCGTGAAAAAATGATTTGGAAAAATGTGTTTTGGTCTCTGATGATTTAAAAAAATGTCTTTGTTATCTTGTGTAATAATGACGCTAACTAGCAGCACTGTGGTTTTGCATCCTCAGGGTTGGGGGTTTGAGTTGCGGCCCAGTTCTTTGGATTTAGTTTGCATTCCTTCCAGTGTTTTCATTTCCAGGCTTCTTCCCTTTAATATGGTTTAATCCCACAGCCCAAAGGTGAGGCGAGGGAAGGCAAGCCAGGTTTGCTTTGAAAGACAAAACCCTTTGCAGATTCTGTGGGTCCAACCCAAAATAAACCGTCAGCCACCCCCCCCCCCCCAACCACTCTGCCACATCACCCGAGAGACCCCCACGCCTTGCGAAATTTACTGAAGAACCCTAGCAGGGGGCCCAAGGTGACATTTTGTCAGATTGTAGGGCTGCACTGCTGCATGGAAGACATACAGTTAGTTTAATTTTTGTCTCTAAACTACCCATAGATTGTGCCCAGCGAGAGACCAGCATCCTGGCCAGAGTGTCCTCTGCCTACTGCCTAATGCCCCGTGAAACCCCATAGGAAGGCCAGTTATGTAAAACCTTTATATACGAACAAAAATCAAGGAACAGTACGTAACAGAAGTTTATGGTAAAATGACACAGACCAGCAACTACCAGTATATTGAAGAACTAGCCGAACACGTACAGGCTGATTTTCCACTTCCATGGAAACAATAAAGAATTCAGCTGAGCGACACAGTCAATTCTCATCTGTCTTGCCTCCTGCATGTCAGAGGTATACAAAATCAGGAGCAATTTAAATGTTTCTTTTATAATAGAAGCAGGGTTCCCCCAGCAGGGGGGGTCCTTCAGGGGCCCAGAAACTAGTAACTAGGGAAATAGAACGATCCACTCATCAGTTTCCTCCCTGTCAGCAAATTTGATTGTGAGCACCTCCTAGCCCCCCAGGCAAATTTTATCATCACGGTTAAACCAGAACTGAAATATCAGTATCGGAATCGATAACAGCAATATCAGCCTTGATATTGGATCACATTGGATTGGATGAAAATCAGTGGCATTGGTGCCAGCTGCAGGAAATGATTGTGGTGTCCATCAGGGGCCACGTTTATAGGGGTGGACATGCTACACCGTGTCTTTTCTGGCTCCACTTAAGGAAGAAAGAAAATCACATTTTGTGTTTATTATTTTGATTTTGGGTGGCCACATATGTACTAGGTCACCTCTGATCACCCCTGAGATCCGCCCCTGAGTGGTATCGCCCTTCCCTAATATAAAGCGTAACACCAAAGCGATGTGGTAGTGGAGATTCTCTCTCTCTCTCTCTGCCCTTTATATAGAAACGGCACTGTTTGCGTCCCCCGCCCCCCACATTGCGCACACGGACCGTTAGCCGCTTCTCCTTCCATCCCGATAATCTCTTCCACTGCGCCGATGGACGCTTCATGGCAGTAGGATTACATGGGCCCGTTAGGCGTAATTGCAGTGGGTCGTCCGGCTGTTTATTTTCCTATTTCACCCTCGTCTTCACACGCAAATGAGCACAACCGGGCCCCCGGCGTATATTGGATATGACATAAAAGTCACACGTCGAAGCGTTTATTTCCCGTCGCTCAGTTACGCGCTACGTTCAGAAAATTCAGCGTCATGTACTTAACGCGTATTTTTTATTTTAGCTTTTTATTGCTCGCTGATCACATAAGAGGCTCCAGGAGCTTTTAGGTTAAACGATTCAATTGCTTTTGAAGTGCAAGGGCGGGCATATGTCATACACTGTTCGCCGGTTCCTGACAGACAAAAGAAATCAAATGTTAATTCTTTTATGCTCACCAAAGACCGTTTTCTGGTTCAGAATCTTTCCTTTCAAGTTGGCGATTTGCTTTCAGATGTGCATGCCATGTAATCTGGGCTTTGGGAGATTCTCACCTGGAAAATGCAGAATGCAGAACATATGTATTTCCCCTGTGGGTAAACAGCAGGGAGCTACGGGTGAGACAGATTCTATGCTAAATCCTAACTAAGAGGGCGCAGGCAATTTCTGGACGCACGGTGACTGCAGCTTTGTAGGTACCACTGTAGCTCTGCACCGCCAGGTTGTGGGTTCAAGTCACACCCCTAGTTCTATATGTGCCTAGCTTTCACCCCGCCCCATTTTGCGCAGGTGTATATACCACAATTAGCATTTTTGCAACTATTAATTCCTTGATACTTTTCAACTTATGCAAGCAAAAATATTTTTTTGATAGTTTTAATCATGATTACTTACTTTAGTCTATAATTTCAGTCACTACACTTTTTGTTGTCATCTGTGCTGCAACAGAAAATGATGCCATAGATCAATCAGTCATTTTTTCATGACCAATTAGCATGCCAATGGCCCACAGCCTGTACTGAGGAAATGGGGAATATATTAACTGGTATTTATTAAATACCCATTACTTCAGTTTTTCTTTAATTTAGGAAACAAACTTAAGTACGCAGTTTAATAATTTATCAAATACCAAAGGAAGCTCAATGTCTCTGGACACATTTTACATTAATAACCAGGCTATTCGGCATGACCACAAAAAGGAGATTGATGCCAGGCAAAGAAATGATTAAAACTCTTATTTACTGATGGGAATAGCTGATGCTTGTTTTGGTTTTGCAACAGCAAACAATAGCATTTTCAAACAACAGGCATCTAATTAATCCCCATCGGCGGCAATAAAATGTCGGGCTCTCGTGTGGGTGAGCATTGGAGTAACATGAGAGTGTCACTGCCGCGGACATCGTCGCAGAATGGAGAAGGGGTCAACCTGTGCATGTGCTCTGAGAGACCAGTATGTAACTGGTATGTAAGGCCTGTGTGTTCATGAAGGGTGGCTTTGTGTCTGTTATGATAGTAATAATAATAAGACAGTTGACCCTACCTACTCCCCATGATCTGGAAAAACCATGTACTGTACAATTTTTTAGTCCCCTTGGCAAGTAAAGTGAGCATCTGTGTGGAGCCAAGGAAAAGTGAAAAGATACAAGATACAGGGCAGGGATTCCAGTCCAGTCCAGAGAATTCCAGTCCCAGAGTTGCAAGGCAACAGTGCTAACTAATGCTCCAGCGATAATAGTAATTATAATGATAATCATGATGCAGCATACATTCCAAGAACCCAGTAATGATTACAATAGGTGAGAAAATGCAACACACAATGAGGTGGTACTATACAAAAGGAAATGAACTAAAAAATAAGTTATATCTCAGTTCCCAGAGACCTTGTAGGAAAATTCTTTATTACTGATGAAACGGCACTAGCATCTGAAATCTTGTCGTGTCTATATGTGTTTGTGTGTGTGTATGTGTATATATATATATATATATATATATATATATATATATATATATAATGCCTGTGCAAATCAGAAGTAACATGGTTAATATCAGTGCAAAATTACATAATATTCCTGTTACACTGCGTATTGTGATGTTCTGATACAAATCTTTGTAATGTGATTCTAAGGAAAGTGACATCAAGCCACTTCCCTTCTTGCAGTAAATTTGCATTACTGAAGCGCTTGTATACCACAAGGCTAGCTGTTTACTAGTGGATATGGTTTTTCTCTGAAACCATTGAGAATGTAGCTCGATGAGCATCACTGCACTGACCATAAGGTTCCTGGACGCATTCCTGGCCTCGAGCCTCAGGACCAGAGCCAGTCCCTCCTTGTGTTAGTACCGGGGGTAACAGTTTTTATAGTTCAGGTCACCTGGCAGCTCTCTCCTTGTTGCTGTGTGTAAGCACCCCCTCCCAAAAAATGACCTGGCGTCCAGGTAGCCTTGCCAAGGCCTGTTCCTGTTTTTTTGACGCTTCCTTGGGTAGGGGGTAGACTGTGGCTCAGCGGCATGCAAGGACCAAACATTTTTAGAAACGCTAGCAACCAGGAATTATGGTTTATATTGCATGTCTTCCTCTTAATTGATCTTTGCATTGTTTCCAGTAAAAAACTTGCCGCATTGATAAAGTACTCCAGGTTAAAGAATACCTGTGCACAGTATACTTCAGTGAGAAAATAAAGGTGAATTTCATATGGCATTCACTTTATAGTATAAAGCCATTTTGGGGGCAGCAATGTATGTAGATTTAATTTTTTTTTTTATTTGTTGTTATCTAATATATGATATGATACTGGGATTAACAATCAGGCCTGTGTCTTACAAGACATTTGAAATATAAAATACTATTGCCATATATAATGGTGTCTCAGAGAACGTGACTGAGCGTAATCCATTGGAAATCAGGTGTCCCTACATGGTTGCGGATTTTGTGGAGAGTCACTGCACTTTGACGATGCCTGTGGGATTTTAGCAGAAAAACAATGCATGACAAAGCACTGGAAGAGTCTTATCAAGTTCACTGCAAGGCATGGTCCTGTGTCCGTGAAGCGTGCAGTATTGTGGAAATGACTGCACAGCCAGGCCCTGTATAGCCTCCACGCAGCACTAAAATGGGCAGGTGCCGTGAAGCGCAAAGATGAGCTCAGCAGAAATAACAAGCAAACAAACCCCAATTCAGCCTGAAGCATCGTCAGACGGCTTGATTTATCGCTCTAATTCAATTCGCAATCCTTGACTCTGTTTTGTAATAAGCTGCAAACATTGGTTTTTCTAAAAAAAATAATAATAATTAAAATAATACATCTTCTTTTCTAGGGTATAAATTCATGAGCGAAGGGGAATACATTGAGATCACAGCAATCACCAAAGACCAGTCTGGAGTGTATGAATGCAGCGCCAACAATGACATCTCCAGCCCGGATGTACGGACCTTGCAAGTCACCGTCAATTGTGAGTACGGCGATTGTCTGCATTGCATAAAGACGGCAGCTCAGGAGGCTTTGGGGCTTTTGTAAAACCACAGTTCTGCAAACGCCAACTGCACATTCTGCGTTTTTACTCCATTATTAAGCCGTATTGCAAGTCTTGCACGAGTAGATCACGTATGCCCGTGTACCGCTGCCTTTTGTTAAATGCTCAAGGGTAAGCAGTCCTCCTCTGAGCTCCCTCTCTGTCCCACATAGATCCCCCCTACATCTCGACCGCCAGGAGCACCGGCACGCCGCTCGGGCAGAGGGGCATGCTGCAGTGCGAGGCCTCAGCAGTTCCCGTGGCTAATTTCGAGTGGTACAAAGAAGACCGCAGGCAAGTTAAGGTCCATTATGGCACACGCAGAGGACTGGGATTTCCAGAGGATCTAAGAATCTCACTGCATAAGACGTAGCTCCTGACACAGACATTGTTCTTCTTGTTTATACCAAGCCATTGCTGTTTAAAATGTGACCCTAAAAGTGGAAATAGATTACTAACTTGGAAAAAAAATCCACAAATACTATGTG
>JABFEB020000104.1:17899601-17915929 GCA_019775895.2 Stomatorhinus ivindoensis | reverse complement strand
GTCTGGGGTGTTACTCTAGTATGCTTCTAGCAATACATCTCCTCTAGGTACTATACGTACCGTACTTTGAGAGAGGATGCTGCAACTTCTAAGAACTGTCATTTCTATAAAAGCGAATAGGAGACGTCCCACGCCGCGGCTGTCACCGTACAGAGCCTTACCAGAATACAATCAACACCCTCCCGCAAAAAAAAAAAAAAAAAAAACAGAACCACACACCTATGAAAGGAAGACAGGACCATTTCAAGGATTATAGAGGTTGAAGTTGAGCCTTCTGTCAAGGGATTGTGTACCTTCTAGATAAATGCTGACAAGTCGCAAAGAGTGATAGGTTGAGATGCCGGGCCAGAGTTCTTCACAATAGAATATAGGTGTCTGCTTGCAGAAAAATAAAACAAATTGCAAACATTATGCACCTTCCATAAGTAATACATTCAGTTCCACCCAATGAGAACGCTAAATGGAAGATGACATCTCTTTTATTTTTCGGATTGTGTGCTTCAGCTTACAATAAGAAAATAAACATGCTGACGTGGAGAGATCAAATTAATTTTGTTTAAAGATGCATGAAAAGATGTCTTTTCAGTTGTTCAATTGCTATTTGTGTGGTTAAGCAAAATTCCCTACGCAAATTTCAAGGTTTCTTGCATAAAATACAAGCTATTGTATAATAGTGTGTTTATATTTTCCAGTCAGAATTCATCTGTGACTAAAAGTGAATATATCTGGAATACTGCAATTCTGCAGTACATGCAGCTAGAATATAGCAACACGGCAATTATAACGGCCCAGGGTAAGCCTCTGTATATGAAGAGTGGCTTTACATCTGGCCAGAACCCTTGAGACAATACCTTGGTTATTGCAGCTGTGTTGTACCACTTTGCAGGAATCAATGAAGTACATTGTGCCGCAGGTCCTTTCTTCTCCAGGACGCTCAGCATGCCTGTGGTTCATTGCTCCGCTCGCTCATTTAAAGCAAGGGTGCAGAAAATTTATATTTCTATTTACTGGAGCAACAAATATGAGCACAGGCTGGTCAGAAAGTGCAACCTTTAAGTGTGCAATGACCAGAGTAAAAAGGGTTTTAAATATAGAGATAAGAGAACTGCGATATTGTATGTAAAGCTTGAATACCAGCCCTTATGCACCCATTTAAAAGGTATAAAGCTGGCATTACAACCAGACATCCAGACACCATTGTCATGTGACCATCGCTTACCTGTCTATACTCAGTATTAAAATATATCCCAGTGGCTCTCTTTTGATCCACACTGTGATCCAGGGACATTAGAACGACATGACTAACCTTTAACCGAAACGTTACCAGTATTACAGTACTGAACACCTGAAAGAGACAATATTACACTGCATAATAATGTTTTCAATGTGTCACCCAGCATTTTTTTTGCACTTATATGTACAGCTGCACAGCACATGTATGTTAATCAATTCCGTGATATCCCTTGTGCCTCGCGTTCATCTAACACAAACAGACCACTGCATATGAAGGTTATGGCCAATGTAGTATAATTACACAATTAACAATTCATAACTGGTACAAAATAATTTTAAACAGATAATTTTTTATATTGAAATGTTAAAAATTTATTTTCCAAAAACATTTTTTTTTCTTTTAAAGTACTGAGGAAATTATGTGTATGTATGTTTTTATGTATTAATATATTTTCCTATAAATTAAAATGTCTGTTGTACTGTTCACTTTTATTTTGCTTACAGTTTTTTCCTATCATAATCAGTGTAGACGTATTATCTCAAAAACTGATAAACTATTTAACAACATTTTAAAATGTCACTTTCAATGAGTAAACTCAAACACAATACTATTAAATGTGATTTTGTGTGAGGTGTACTTGGCATATTTCATAATACAACACTGTAAATTCATATTCCATTTATATTTAGCGGATGTTAATTATGACACGTCTGACCAGTGTTTGTATCTTGGCAACAAAAATGTGAGGAACCCTCTGAGGTATCTTCAACACTGCCAGACTAAAATGCTTTATTTAAGAAATATGTATCCAGTCCATGGAATTGCAAAGAGAAAATCCTGTTCTCTTGGAGGAATGCCTTGACTTAAGACCAATTTGTTTAACTGCTGATATATCTGTATATGAACTGACCGTCTGTGTTTATTGATTCTGTTTATTTTATTTCTATTCTGGTAAGGCTGTGTAGAGCATTTAAAACAAATAATGTGTAGATGTTCCATGACTGTTCTTGGTAATGGCCAAAATAAGCAAACAGTACTAACGTATTTGTGCATGTTAAGGCATAGTTGTATCTTTTCTATTTGAGAATGAGTAAGAGATGATTGTAACCGTGCAGTGTAATAAAGTTTAATGATATTTTTTTTCTAAACAATAATCTGTTTTTTACATTGCGATAGCATCTTTATATTCAGTTGTCGCAGACGAAAGTTGTGGTGCCCAGCTAAGTGAACCCTTACAGGAAGCTTAAGCATCGAATTATACCCACGTATTATTATTATTAACTTCCTATTAGCTTCCACTTCCTTAGCTAAAACTAACCTTAACCTAAGGGTCTTTCCTGCTGTAGGTGTGTTCTAGTTGTTTAATAATACTGCCACGTAACCTTCAGTCAAAGCAATAGCTGCTTTCACTTGCTGGCGTCATTCAATACTGAGCAAATTCATTGTGAAACACATGTCTGAGCTGTTGGTGGGATCAAAGTACAGATTGAGGGCTGCGTATGTGACGTGTGCCATCTTTAGGGAGGGCAGACCGACATGGACAGACACCTCTATCCATCCCAAGTGCTTTTTACATCTTCTTTAACGCACATATTTTACACCAATGCTAAATGCTGTTTCACCATCTTTAAATCACTTCTGCAATAAAAACGTAACATTTTAAACTATGTTAATTTTTTATACAAGCAAAGTAAGCTATCTATAAAAGTCACTGATAAATACTTTAACCATGAAGTGGAAATGTTTGCTACGAACGATTTTTCCCCCCCCCACTGCATGTAATGAAATGCGTTATCAAATACATTGTTGGGTCCTGTATAAATCAGGGTTGTGTGCAACATTCATAGCTTGGTATTTACTTTATTTGTATTAAAACACATAAGAAAGCCTGTGGGATATGAAAACACAGCTTTTTGTATAGTGCGTATAACCTGGTTTTATCCTAGCTAGGAGTACAACATTTCTGTGATGTACAATAGCTGTAAAGGGGACATTCTTCTTTGCTCACTTTGACCTTTGGGATACGTCTCAGTGAGTGACTGAGCCATATAGTCCCACCCACAAACGACCAACACAACACTATCTCACATTTACGAGCCAACGACAGTCAGATAGAGAACGTCAGGGAACAGCCACACCTTTTACCTCCCAGCCTCAAGACAAGACTCAGCCAGTCAGCGGCATTCCGTGAATTACCTTATTGGTACCGGGAGGAAACTTCACCTCTCTCTGACATCTAGCCTAGTGACTAATTAGCTCAACTTTGTGCTCTCTGGATACCGAGCAGTTGAGGAAATACAATGGTGCAGATGACTCCTATACACGTATTAGCTTCCAGGGATGGTAGCAATCATTCGAAGTGAGACGTCCTGTAATGCCTCAGCAAATGGGTTCAGCAAAACCTAAAATAACCAGCCTTGCTCCCGTGGGACTTTCTCTGAGAGAAGGATGGACTGGTTATGCTGAACAAGCATAATTTGCTATAACCATCCACAAAACTAGCACTGCATGTAGGACCTCAACTGGATTTTTTGTGACTAATCAATCAGTTTTGACATGAATCCTTGGTGTAACAAATTCTTGGTAGAGTCAGTTTTGTACCCAGACCATTAGTGAAATTCATACAATTGCAACGTTTCCATGTAAGATACAAAAATGGTATGTCTGACAACTCTTATTTATTTTGGGTTTCTAATTTTTTTTTATTATAGCTACATACCAAAGAGTATTTTTCTATTATATTTGTTTATCCTGTGACTGGCAGAGTGTCACTGTTGGATTCCTGAGCAAGACCCTTAACCCCAAATGCTCCACTGGCACAGGATACCAGCTGAGTCTGCCCTCTGACCCCAACACTTCTCATAATTCTCACCTGTATAATGTGTCTTTATGTCTCACAAAAAGTAAGATGGGACATGCAAAAACTACCCAGTGTTCACAAGGGGTGAATAAAGCATCATAAACATACATCAAAGTTGATATAATTTTGTAAAATTTATTTGGCTGGTCCCACTTACATCTTGTAAATTTCCCACATGACACACAAGTTAAATACTTTAATATAGTTTTCAGCACAATTTGAATCACTATTCTGTGAGTCTTCTGCAAATGTTCTCTGCAAACGATACATGCATGTATTGTGAGACTGTGAGTTTGCACAGGAGTGTATATATAAACCTAACATTTGTTTATTTTCTATTGTGCATGCTAACAGATGAACTGAGAAAGGCTAAATTATTAGCTGTTTTATGCACCTCATCAACAGTGAGCTTCCTGCAAGCATGATGTTCCAAAATGGTGATCCTGTGGAGGTAGATAAAGTGCTCTACATGGACTACGATGAAATGAAACAAACAAGACGTGCATGAGGGGTGTTTCTTTTAGAGGGGGGGGGGGGTCATGCTGATTCAAAAGGCATCTAAGTGTCTCAGGTCCTTGGTGTTCCCCCTTCATCCTTAGATAAAGGTGATGAGGTGTGTGTGCAAAGAAAGAGGAATCTGCTGTAATTAATCATACTTCTGATTTTCATCCAAGCAGTTTCTCCCTCTGGCATGATCCTGTCCAAATATTTTTTGTTATTGTTAAAATGAAGTACAGCTAATGCTTAAAACAAATGGTACACTTTTCCATGATACAATACTAGGAGTATGGCTTGCTAAAAGTCTCTTATTGAAGTATGAGTGTCAATGTTTACACCCAGTAAATACACCCAGTAAAGATAGATTACTCCACTTGCCATATTTGCCTCACACGTTTATACAATGTTTACGTTTTTCCAAGTAAACTGCAAATTTCTCAGACGATGACTGTAACTCAGACAAATATTAAGCAGTTCCAATGCTGTGATTATTAAGCTTGATAAGTAGTGAGTAAGCTTGAAACGGTAGGAGAATGTTCCATCACGTGATTTTTTAAAAGGATGAATGACCAATAAAGACACTAATTAATCTCTAGAAGTTGTCAGTGCTCAATGCAAAACCCTGAGGCCGAGCTGAGAATTTAATGGCATCTAATTAGGCGTCAAAACTCACATTGCGGGAAGCTGCAGGCCTCTGTCTTCTTGGACAATGCCATACCTTCATCTGGCTCTGTACAGATGGTGCCCCATTCCTACTGTGAGCCTTGGTCTTTTAGCAGCTCAAGTTCCAGCCTCGGAGGTGATGTAGAGGTGGTTCATTTGAAGGACTCCAATATTTTTGAGCCACATATTTTAAACGGTGATGATTAAGTTTTTCCTTTCCTTTTTAGCTTTCCCAAAACAATAAAGAACCACTATAAATATATCTGAAGACAAAACAGGTCTGTATAGTTACCTTTAGCTGGTTTTAAGCATGCTCAATACAATTATGGCTGTATTATAAAAGTCTTAGAAAGGTGTTTTACGGGTTTGTTGTTGCTAATTGTGCCAAAGATCATCCTGAATTTGGTGTGGACTTTGTTATAGAAGTTGCATGGCAAGTATTTTGTGATTAAGAACATGCAGAGTAGATGTTGTGTGATATTAATGCTGGTCAGCATAAGAGCCTTTTCTAGAAAGATTTGCATGTTATTCTACCAAGCTATGTAAACAAACCAGAAAGATTTCAAGCACTGTGTACCATTAGCAGTCTATGGAAGCTTCACAATTTCTACTAAATTCTTATTTCATTTTTACTTGTTCCCCTGTAAATAATACATATAATTCCCTTGTATTGTAAAGGTCAACAGACTAACTTTGCAGGGACATTATATATTAATGCTATTGTAAACCACAAAGGCCCTGATTCCAATAACAACACTATGCAGCTAAATGCCTCTATAAACATTAGCCTTGTTAGCCAAGCTGGGGATATCAGAAACAACATCAAAGCTAATTACATAAAAGACATTAACTAACTATTCATTTGTTTACATTATGAACTTAAGACCTCATATAAATAAAGTTGTGGTTAAATAATCATTTCTGAGCAGACAGCTCAATTACAAATTTAATTACAAACTGAATTAGCAGCAATATAATTACTATAATTGATGGATGACAAATGTTTATTTCATTATAAAAAATGTCATACTTGTTAGCATTCAGTTTATTCTGCATGTTGACAAGTATCAAAACAATAAGCCTACTGTATATGATATCTGTTATTATTTTGTTTCCAATCACTTAACTATGTTTCTCAAAACTCACTTGTGGTTGACAATCACCCTGTTAGATGCATTACTGCAGGACCGGCTGAACTTTTTTTAAAAAAGAGAATACAGCCATTGTTTGCATAAATAAAATATTTCTGGGTAGATAACAGAGGCAGCAGGGAAGCAGATGATCCATTGTAGGTCATTTTTATAGGCTACAGCAGCAGATTTCACATGAATGCAAGATGAACTTGACAGTTGCCATAATGTTCATACCAAACTCATCTCTTGCACAATGCAGTTCTTCATTGATCACAGAAGCACTGCATAATGGCCCAGAGAGCAGCTGTTCCTCATATGAAAACACCCATCGTTCGGAACATTATTCAGAAAAAGAGAGATGCACAAGTAATCCAGAAGTCAAGGTCAAGTGGAATGCAGACATTGTTAGGATAACCCCTCCGGTATTCAGTTGTCAGAAACTCAAGCCCATTTAATTCAGCATTGCAAAAGTAATTCATGCACGATCTGTGAGGTGGGACCGATAATTACATGAACTGGTAATTTCATACATTGCAATTAAAAGCCGATGTCAAATCATCCCGAGGTGACGGAGAAATCCACTGCGCTCGCAATCCCCTCCGAAGCCACAGAATGTGACAAAAGTGAATTACGGCTGTAATTTTCTGAAGTATGGCACCACGCTCTCGTCTCCAGACGGGACGAAAATAGCCATTAGATGCTGGCTGCTTCTGAATTGGACGGCCGGCAGGGATCAAAACAGCGAGGCAGAACAAAATACCGCGGACAATGCTGGTGCATCGCGGTCGCCATGGAAGCGGCCTGCTCACCCAGGGCCGATAGACAGAGGGTGGGGGCAAACTCTATCACGGAGGGGGCCCCTATTGCATCAGACGCTTGCCGAGCGGTCGTATGCCATGCTGGTTCCCGAGCAGGTTGCGATCTTCAGGTAAACATACCAAATAGTTTATCCTCGTTGGAGTCGTCACCCACCAGATTACGGTCAGAGACTTACAGGGTATCCACTCCTTCATATCAGCCCTGCATGTGGTATGTACAGATAGGAGAAATGAGGCTTAGGCACCTGCGACTGCCACATGCTGTCCATCATCCTCTGCCCTAACCCGCTCTCTGCCTATGATTTAAAACAAGACAATGATTGACAGGACATGGTAATCCCGCCCACCATGGGTCTTAGAGTCTCATTTATCCCATTTCAATTACATTTACCTTTTTCTTTTAGAATTGACATGAAGTGTGATCATATTACAAACAATGTGATGCCACAGATGTATCTGTGAGATGATCAGATGATGATTCTCCATAGCCGGGTATTATGCTGCTAAATATTCAATATCTACAGAGCCACTGTGTTTGCAACGCTTGGTTTTAAACATCTATATAAAAAGCTGTGAATCGAGTCCATAGTTCATATCTACATATATGTTTTGTACACAAGACTGAGAAACGTGTCCGAAAGATCATTTTTGAACATGAAGTTGCATAAGAATCCCAATTCTAGAAAAGTAGCTATTTCAATAACAAACCAAAGGGACTCTACATAATATTATTACTTATAGTGTAAAAGTTCACAAAATTAACTGGTCAGGTTTATCCTTCAGACCTCTTGTTCAGCTAGCAGTATATGTATAATTGTACTGTATATGTTTAGACCAGTATAATTTTCATTATGTTTAATTATGTGTCATTCCTACTAGAACCCACATTATTCAACAGCTTTGATAAGTTCAAATATGTTTTTTAAAAACTGTTTTTATTAGTCCCCTGTATCACAGTGACATAAATTACGTCATGTCCTCATTTGACCACCTGGGGGCAAAAATCTCGTGAACACGCCAAAACAAATGTGGGTGCCATGCCCCTGCATTCTTCCAGTCGGCTAGCTCTCCTGATCTGCAACCAGGGTTAATTATCTTCCCAAAAGCAATAATATCTCCAGTCTACCAAGAAACACAATGACAGCTGAAAAGACTCAACTTGCAACACAAATGAGGTGAGTGCAAAAACATACGTTCATTTTCTGAATAATCTACTGCAGACACCATCAGTGCCAGCCTGACAGCACTACACATGTAATTGGAATTAAGAATTTAGTTCTTGTAAAGTCCTAACTGTAGCTAATTACAAAACTATCATTTAAGAGCTTGCTACTTTGCTGAAGCGTAAACAGTAAAAAGTAAACTTGTGCGATTGACAATTTGCATTCAGTCACATGACACCCACTTCGGTTGCTCTTCTTACCTGGGCAAACAAGTGGAGCGCGGAGCCTGCATTTAATTTCAAATGTTTCTGCATGAATTTTTTGACGCATACCTGACTACTCATTTTGTTATTTCATGACAGCGGGCGGCCTTCAACTTGAGACATCCGCCGGGAACGGGTGGCAGGTAGGCTGAAGACGTCGCCGTCGTCTCTTTGTGCTCCGAACACGGCGCGGTTCCATGGTGTGGGAACAATCACTGCTGTCCCCCCCCAAGCACGTTAACATTATTTCAGGCTACATTCAGAGCCTGCGAGGACTTCAAAGGAATCTCACACGCAGGTTGTTAAGCAGCACCACTTCTCTAAATTATTCACATGTTCTCTGAATAGCTGAAATATACACATACATGCAGCATACTGATAGTGAGTGATAAATGCATCACCAAACACATACAACTAAAAATGTCTGATCAGACTACTAACAATATTTTAATTTCAGTTGTTCAGATTTGCTACTACTATATCATTTCAATTGACAGTAACATTTTACTTGAGGGCGAACATTAACTTAGTAACTCAATACTACTCAAGTACAAATCATGAACATATATAGCAACTGCATGGAATACATGAACCGTGATGACTGATTACAGTAATCATGAAAGAAAACGGGATCAGTGCATAACTAAAACTTTTCTGGTTAATTAATGCATTAAGTACCTACTACATTACCTGTGCCCCCTCATGTAAAGTGTTACCCAATTAAAAGTTCACTTGGTGGACAATTCAAAGAATCATATACTTTTAAGTTTGAGCATTAAGTTATTTTATTTTATTTTACAATTTTTCTCAGTCACTTTGGTACATTTCACAAATCACCCTTGACATTTGCAAAACAGTAAGCGCATCTCTCGAAACAATTTGTACAAACATCACCTCACAATGGGTTACCTGCAAAAGCCTGTAACTCTCAAAATCCTTAGTTCATCCCTCAAAAGTAAACATTCATGTCAATGAACTTGTCAGTGCCACCAGATTGACAAGTCCTTGTGTCGTTATTCACGAAGAAGATGGACAAAATGCTCAGCCGTGTTGCCAGTAGAACAGTGTACTTGGTAAGTATTGTTCGATGCAAACGATGGCTAAGGTTTTGATGACAGTGATTGAAAATGTATTTTCAAGTACTTTTACTCTATGACGTATATCAGTTTTAACTACAAAGTTTGTACATACTGTACAAATAGTGTAACACACAACCACACACATATGTATATAAACATATATATATATATATATATATATATCTGTGTGTGTATGTGTGTATATATACATACTGTCAGTATGCATATATTTGTGTGTATCCTACAGTATATATTCAGTATGTTACTGTATAATGTAAATTTACTGTATACTATAAAATGCAAGTGGAATACTGCAATATGAAACATTGCAGTAAGTATACAATAATACAGTACAGGGCACATTGTTGGATTACATACTGTTGTCTCTGACACCTCTGAATGACTGAGGACACGGTTGTTCTCCCAGCATTTGGCTGCACCCTTCAACCAGCCCCGGCCATTTAAGGCCATGGTGGAGGACATGGTCCACAATTGTGGCCCTTATATCATCAGGAAGGTGCCTATGATCCTGGCCTCTCCTACCTCTTCCTCTGTTTGCCTCCCTGCCCTTCCACCATGCAGCCTCACTCCTCTTCTTCTTATTGGCTGTCGGCCCTGTTCATTTCCTTTTTGTTCTTCCACAGCCAAATTGTAACACTGTGTTACAATATATGTTTGCCAAATGAAGCTTCAGGAGATGCTCCTCTGAGCTATTTCAGAGAACTGGTTGATCATTGGTCAGTTTAACTCCTTAAACGTTCCCCTATATTGGTGAAAGTCAAGATTCAACTGAGAGCAATTCATCAATTCAGGACACATTTATAAGAAAAGAAAAAAACAAGGAACTGTATGGAGAATTTGCTTGATCAGTCATGAAAACTAATGCAGCCATGTTGCATGTAAGGACTTAAACAATTAACGAATGCCTAGATGTTTTGGGGGTAAGATTATTTAACAGAGAAGTTTACACCCAGCGAAGCCAGTATAATACATTTTGACCAACATGTTATAATCGGCATTTGCGTAATCGTTCCAAAGCATTTCCAATTTGACTCAAAGAATAAGACTTTGCATTTATGTTCTGAACAAGTGGCTAGATGATGCGGAGGTTGTACAAGTAGTTATGAGAATTTCATTTCTGATCTGAGATATGTACCAAAGCAACTGGGAAAACTGTTACAGACTCAAATAGTTAGCTTTTCATTTTGGCATATATTAGCAATGAATACCTGGGGCAGCTTTAGATACAGAGAAATAAAGTGCACAAGCTTAGGGCAAAAAAGGGAAATATTATCCAAGTCATCTAAAGCTTGAGGTGTAATAGGTTAGACAGGTGAGTTGGCAGCACAATGTCTAATGACAGGTGCTCGCTGTTGTACCTTTAATGTCAGTAGAAAGCCTGAATTCTCCCAGTACAACTGGACAAAATTTGTAAGTCATTTTCAATTAAGGTGATAGTATAACAATGTATAAACCACTAATATGTATACGTGTATAAAAGAGGCAAAACACTTGAACCATTTCATATATAAAAGGATTTAAAGTGACATACTGAAGCCTGAAAAAAGAAGGTTAAAAGGACAGCAAACTATAGACATACATACATATAGGCTTAGGCAGCCCCGAGGAAATAATGTTTATAGTTATTTATATAACATTAGAATACAGTGGCACCTCAGTTCTCAAACTCATTAGAACTCGAATTTCTTAAAAGTCGAACCAGCCAGTAAAAAAAAAAAATACCTAGAGCTCGATCTGAATCTCAGAAGTCAAACCGTGAACGCCGACCTAAGATAACTTGTACGAAAAAAAAAGAAAATGAGTCACACGGCACATCTCTCAGCGGAAACAAACAGTAAAGCTTCAGTCTCAGCCTCACATTAGCTGTGATAGCACCGTGCATGTTTACACTAACTGAATACATATTTAGACAGTAAAAATACACTTAGACAATGACACACAGTAACAGTAATTATTATTATATAATAAAATACATTTTAAAATAAAGATTTCTTATTCATTATTTTAATATTATCAATAAACCATTAATACATTTAATTATAAGAATATTGTTGTGCCAAGCTGGGACGGAACGGAGACAAAGGTGCAGACATCAGGCAGGCAAAACGCAGACGGACAATACAATGACCGGACTGGGGAAACAAACTGAAACGTGGACGAAATACAGAGGACTAATGACAACAACCAGAAACAGCTGATTACACAGGGATTCCACATGGGGTTTGTGAGGGATGATCGGGGCATTGTTTTTTTTTAACTTTACACATTGTTTGGTTCATTTTCTATTTAAATGCTAAAAAAACATATTTAGGTGTAATTTTTTGGGGCTGGGAAACAATTAATTGGTTTTCCATTATTTCTTATGGGGAAATTCGATCAAAACTCAAACTTTTTAGGATTTGATCCGGAGTTCTGAATGGATTAAATTTGAGTTCTGAGGTACCACTGTATGTAGAAATAATACGTAATACAATTAGGAGTATAAACATTTATTGTGTTGGGTGGCTAGAAAAACACTTTAGGCTCCAAAACTCTCCCCAGAGAGTTATTTATTAGCCAAATATGGTATGCTAGTGGTTGAGTCATCTAATACATTGGTATATTAGATGGTAACTGCAAATACTGGGGTGACTTGAAGAGAGGTTTTATTGTCTAAGCAGATACATTTCTACAGACATAAGATCACAATTTTTCACCAACAAAATTTTGAAAAAGAATTTATAAAGAATTTTGTGTAGCTGCCTATGACTTTTGCACTGTTTTATATGTTCTATAAGGTTTTATTAATCGAGTGCCCCAATACTGATAAAACAGCACAAGGGTAGATGCAGCTTCTACTGTATATTCTCAGTGATGTGCATAAATAAATTTTTGTTATTACTTGAATGCGAAGCTCGGATAAATTCAAAGCACTCATTTTTCATTATCGGTAAACTCATTCTGAAAGCATAATGTAAAACTGTACCACCTAGTTGGGAAAACACAAAATGGCTTGGGGTTCTTCCCATGATAATTCATTCAGCAAGACCTGTCCTGTGAAAATTCAATCTGACGCCGCTGGCTTCCTTATCCAGCACATTCTCAGGCCCTATTTACTAGACAAGCTAACCCCAAGACACTGCCGTGCTGCTTCCATAAACAGTATCTTCCTCTCGCTTGAACGGGGTGTTGACGGGAGATGTGTTAGAAAACAGTAGCTGTTTGTAGACTGCTTAAGAACTAAAACTAAAAGTTTGTAGTTCTTCAACCCAGTTAAAAATATATGTTGATTAAACATTGAATGCAGAAAACTATATTGTTAAAATAAACCAGAGAAAGAAAACATTCAACATGTGGCAAAATTATTAAGTAGCCAATTGCAGCTACGCGTCCAAATGCAGTCAATTATCATGGTGGTTTTGGGGAATTGCAATATCAATTAAGCTAATTAACATCAAAGGAAATGGGAATAGTCTAAACAACTAAGCAAATTGTTTATTGAAAAGGTCAGTCATTAGGTATCCAAAATATATATGTGTGGGAAGGAAGCATGACAGCCTTTACCGCATGGGAGAGAGATAATGAACATAATTAAATATACCACTGCTGTCAAAATTTCAGTTAATGAATAGACGTACCCTTCTCAGATTACATTGTCATTAAAAGGGTCTACTAACTGACAGCGCAGTAAAGAAGCATCGTTTGAAAATAAGATACAACAGATACAACATTTTATTATTGTCAGTTTTAAATATGAACACACAATCTTCAAAGAAAATACATAATGAGCCAACGATCATTTACATAACAGGGAATGAAATAGAAGGCTATTTCTTTCATGGCGGAATGAACGGTAGTGAGCAGAGGGCCGCGTACACGCCGTAAGAGGGGCTGTAGAAGTCACATAGAAGGGGCCGGTGTGCAAATTGATATCAGCGGTCAAAATAAAATCAGAGTGAATATAATCAGTTCATTATAACCAGATCTTAGAAACGATCATGCAGAGTCACGGACGATCCTCCCGCAGAGTTCGGTCACCTAAGCCCTGCTGTTCTGGGCTCGGTACGAACGGAGAGCACCCTGACCCATTTACAATACTGTCACGAAACGACACATACAGCGCTATGGGGTAGGCGCAATTGAAAATGCTACCGTTGCCACGTTTCCTCAAAGGAGATCCAAGGAGAAACACAGAACCAATCGTTGAAGGGAAGAAGCAACCAATTATCTGAAATGTATTGCGGACATTTAGTGTTCAGTGTCTGTATCTCTGTTTATATAGAAACAAAAAGAAGAGGAAAAAAGTGTGGCCTAGGAGCTTTTATTGAATCTACCCTAAGCATGGCAGTAACCTTGCTGAACTTCTCATATATATATAAACATTAAATATAAAGTAAGTCACTCATCCTTCTGTCCTTGGTTAATGCAGCTAGCTCCAAACTTGGATTAGAGTGCGTCCCCTCTGCTTGCATGATACAACCATCCCTGTCAGTAAATAATGTACATCAAGTGAGTTGGAAGTATGGATTTAGCGTTTGGTTGTTGTTAGGGCCAACACCTTGCTTAAGCGTTAATCAAAATACAGAACAGCCAATGCTGTATTGGGGCAAAAATCGTGTGGGTGTTCTTAGCGGATCAAATCCAAAGTTAGTCATTGATTGTGAAAAAATGCCAATGCCACAGAAACTATGAAAAGTGTTTAAATGAATTATTTTAACTTTGGAATAAATGCACAATAAGTACACACGACTTTTCCGTTTTGTAATTTATGACATACAGAATGCACACTATCTTCTACTGCTACTTGTGGTATGAAGCAGTGCAAACCTGCATAGATACACAAACCCATAACCAGTTGACCGTCGTACAATGACTAGCTTAATGCGGAGCGATAGGAAGGCTTCTGAGTTTACAAACAAAACAGATAATAAAACTGGGGGGGGGGGGGGCTCCCAAGTGGATTGGCCTGTAAAAGATGCACTTACAGGCTTATAGGCGAGCCTTACAGCAGATAACTCACATACTCTGCCTTAGGGGAAATTAAAAAAAAAAACATTCCAGTATACAGACAGCCCACAATATGCCGCAGAAGAAAAGAAAGGATAAGCGAAATGAGCTAGGATTCAGTTCGTCTAACACTGAGATGGTGCTCTGCAAAATAACGCCTTAGATCAACAAGAGGAAGGGTTTAATTCCAGCTGGAAATTACAAATGTGCTTTTTCTTAATGCCTGATGCATCTTATCCTCCAAGGACCAAAATTACAGAATATGTGAGTAACACACATGCATCACGAGTCTCTGTATTGTCTGACTTGTAGGATGTTTTTCATCATCATGGCAGTTACATGAAATGCATTCCATTTAACGCTAATTAAATCTGATTAGAAAATGTCTTATTACAATCAGCATATAGCAATCTCTGGTGATGTTACCTTTTTTATCCCATACATCTTTATTAAAATATACACATTTATTTTGTACATTACCCCTCCAAGTGTTATCTTATCCACAGAACCAAACGGTCCACAGTCCATGACAGGATTTTGCTGAGTCTGAAATATATTAATAAGGACACGTGACGCAGCCAGTCCTTGGGGGCCAGTTGTTGGGGAACAGAAACAATCATGGGATTCGGAAAAGAATGGATCATGAAAAGGGATGAAATCCCTCTGTTCCGGAAGCCCTGGTTAGTATTCACTGTTTTTCTTTTTAAATTTTTCTCAATTCCCTTTCAAACAGACTCACATCACAACCATTAAGTACAACCTCATAGTATCATGATACAAATTGTAGGATGTTAACACTCTTGAGATAAGTTGATACCTAGTGATTAAATGTACTATGTTCACAAAATAATTATCTCCCCCGTATATTAAATGGTTATCAAACTTTACTGTTGCTCCAGTAATTGGTCTGTTAAACTCTTATCGTACAATATTTTCCGACTCCCTAAAATAAGCTGTTACTATGTATGCTTATCGTTTTGCCTGTTACAAATAAATTCAGCCACTGGAGCTGGATTTGTTCTTAAACCCTTTCTTGTATAATTTATATAATCTTTTTATATATAATTATTTAATTTAGTTTCGCATTAAGTATGTCATTAATAGTACTAAAAATATAGTGGGGCTCAAGCCAGTTAAACTTGTCTTGAAGAGGAACAACACAGACTTGTGAGTCTGTTGTTTTTTTTCCGGTTATTAGCATTCCAGTTTCTCCATTTGCCAAAAAAATATTATTATTTATATTATCATCATCACGCTAAAAATAAGAAAGAAAAAAAACCCCTTGAGATCGCATGAAGGTCGCACATGAAGTCAATGGGAGTACCATTTTTGCACTTCACCAGAAAAACTGAGGAGAAATAAAACACGTGAAATTGATTTTAGGGTTTGGGGGCTGGACACGGGGGGGGAGCCCGCGGACGTACGGGGCAGCAGTCTGTGTTTCCGGGTGACAGAAGGAGACACGAGAAATGAAACCGCCCCTCTGAAATGTGTTGTGCATCAAAACTTGAGCAGGAGCTGAGTGAGGATGACTAGCCAAGCGCAGGCCAAGGCGTGTGTCCCCGGTCCCCCGCTGTTCCCATCCTGCACTGCTCCCGGTCCTGTCACGG
>JABFEB020000104.1:17886459-17899501 GCA_019775895.2 Stomatorhinus ivindoensis | reverse complement strand
GGGGGGGGGGGGGGGGGGGGGGCCAGACACTCTCATGAACACCACAGCTCATGCACATCCTTCTCCTGCTCTACACCTGTTGATGAATGTTCATTTAACCTCAAACACCTGCAAGCTTTAGAGACTCTAACACAGTTTCATGTGCCAGGCTGAAAAAGAAAGACAAGAAATGTCTTTGCTTACATTTGCCCTCCTCCCACACCAAAAGGCGTCATATATTTGACATTCAAGCACTTGATGTGATAGGAGACTGATAATTTTGGTATATTTATATCCAGCATGAATTAAAGTCAAACACCATAGGTCATAAATACTAGAAGTATTAAGTTCTATTGGTTAGTACAATTATTTATTATGAATAATATCCTACGTTATTATTATTATTATTATTATTGTATTCATAGACAAGTCATTGTATATTGTATATTGTATATTGTATATCGCATATAGTCTGAAGAAGTTAAGGTGACATCCTTTTTGTTAAATTCTACTGATTAGTACAATTATTTATAATTTATACCATCCTAATTATTATTATTACTATTATTTGCATTTACAAACCTTCCCATATTGTATAGTCTGAAGAAGTCGTCTGTACTAAATCAGACGTCTTATCTGTGAGAGGAATCATATGGAAGAGGACATTAAATGAGACAGTGGCCAGAGTTTCACTCTGAACTACTACTATGCGCTAATGATGCAGAGGAAAGGCCCGACATAATTACACTTTAATAGCATAAGTGCCTGTCCTATTCAAAGCATGCCCGTTCAGTGTTTGTTCTGCTCCATTTCCACTCACCGCTCTCGTGAATTAGCGCATCACAGTCATGCATAAGAATCAGGCCACGTTACGTTCCGAAATCCTTCATTCCCCTTTGATGGGGGTTTAAGTGCTGCCACTTGGCGGTACTGGAACAGCTGCTGTCACTAATGCAGCCCCATTTTGGTCATGTGACGTCATCACCGGGCCAACGCAATAAATCCTTGACCACTCAACCACTAAGGTCAGTCTTAATTGCAGCCTGGTGTAAACAAGGTAATCAGCCTTTGCCCAGATGGTAAGCAGCACTCTTAACGTGGTTAGTAATGGACCCCGGGTCCCGACCAGGCGGCCTGGGGATACGTGAAGTATGAAGTGTGTCACACGCTGAGTGTTAAAGGAACCGATTAGTCATACGTGCATCTCATGGGGCAAAAATCACCGCACACTGTACCACAGGCCACAGTCAAAGATCAGCTTGAAAGGCATCTGTGTGTATACCATTCATCAATTCATGCATTTTCTATAACCGCTTATCGGATTAAGGGCGCGGCGATCCCAGGCAGGGTGAGGCGTTTGTCCGTAGCATGCATAAAGTCATGGCACTCATATACTGGCACCCATGACCTAGAAAATGTCAGATGCCAGATGTCCACGCTTGATGCATCCTTGGAAGGGTGTGGTTGATGACAAGCTCCACCAAGACTCTTTCTACTGGTGTCCTTATATACAGACATGATTGTGTCTCACTAGTCACTAAGCCGCTTCCAACTACTGGAGTTTGAAATTAATTATAGCTTCACAGAGGTTCCGTACAAAGAACCAAGGAACATACAAGACTAAAGGTGTATGAATGTACAGGCAGCTTGATCATAGCTTTTGGATTATCTTTAGTTCACTGAAGTTCAAATGTCAGAAAACTGGACTAATCAGTAGCAAGATCCAGACACAAAGGTGAACAGTGTTAAACAGACATGCCTGTGATTTATATGCTGTGCAGATTTTATTGTTTTAACAATGGAAGCTTCATTCTTCATTTTATTTCCACTATTACCGCTATTACGCCATTTGATATCATAATTAAAATGTTTCCTCGGAAATCTCATTTGATGCTCTTCGATAACATGAATGTTGACTAGCGGTAATAAAATTGAAAAGTCCTTGAGTCCTTCTCTTGTTTAATTATATGTCAACATAATATTGCAGAAACACTCATGTAGAGTTTATTGATGCAGCCTCTCGTAGTGGCCCGTTTTTTTTTTTTTATTAGATTCTCAGCACCAAGCATCAAAGCTCATTTATTACTCACGATTCAACCTCACCTCCATTTTCAACAGAATTATGTGGAATTTTATGATTCTTATAATTTTCGGAACCTCTGTGCAAGATATTGGTTTTTATTGCTGGTCTGTGTGAGGTCATTGAAATCAGTGCATGCTGGGATTTGCAGGAATGCCCTACAAATAAATGTTTTACAATGGGAACATTATTAAGAACTGGCTAGATTAATGGATTACTTTGATGGCTATAATACAATAACTTCTAATTTCCCTTGGATTTTCTTAAGTTGAGAAGGATTTCTTTAGGGAGAGCTTTCCAATTATAGCACCACAGCAGATTATACTAAACCCTGTACCAGGGTAATTAAAATAACAGTGTTCTCCTGGAACAAAAATCAAAACAATTCATATATCTCAAGGGAGGACCAGTAGGGGGTGGACAAAATAATGCAAACTCCACATGAAAAAGGACGTTAAACTGAATCAAAATTACAAACATGGTCATATTATGTTGTAATGCCAACTAGCAGTATGTGCCAGTTGTAATAAATGTCTGACAATCAACACTCTCATATGTTTTAGAGGACACATGAGGTAACGCGAATTGGCCGAACAGTCAGAGCCCAAATCGGTCACAAGAACTAATTTAATGTGTCAAGGGGGAAATCATCTAAAAAAACATGACAGCAGGAGCCAAAAAGGGACAGACTGCACTGGAGAAGAGGAGCGGGAAAGGAAAGGTCAGGAGGAGTTGAATCTCACCAAGAGGGATAGACAGACTCTTAATAGGATTGTAGCTAAACACCACAAAGTTGCTGCCTTAAAAATGGCCATGGAGCTGGAAAGGCACCACTGTACCCCCACCTTCGTAACCCCATCTATTTGGAAACCTCTTGGAACCCAAGGGCAACACACAAAGATGCTTAACCTGGACAAAGGAACAAAACCTCTATAAAAAGCATCCCTGAGCAATGGAAGAAAGTAATATGTTCTGAAGAGTCATCTTTCACCCCTTTCCCCCTACATCTGGAAAGATTTTCATTTGAGATTGCCAAAGGAAACCGTCCACCTACAAGGCCGTGGGTTCCCTGACGGTATGGCCGGCCATCATGTGGGAGTCATTATGACTGACGATCGTTCCACATATAACAGCTAAGGAATTATGAGGTCATTTTACAGGAGTAAAAAGTAAGTACACCCTGTGTTCCCCTTATGTGCCCTCCTGCTTCCAGCCATGATAATGTGCCCATAAACACTCCTAAACATATTTAAGATGGCTTTCCTGAAGACAACTTTCCACAACCTCTCTGATCACCTGATCTAAGCACCATTGGACCTTTATGGGAAGTTCTGGAATGCAGAACACAAGACAGATTCCTTGGTATTAAAATATCGTGATGCATTTCCGTTATATTGTCCACCCCCTGTATTTAATGAATCCAGTTCCACCATTTAATCCACAACTGTTAGCGTAATTTAATGCATGTAAAGCAGGGCTACTTTGATTACAACAGCAATAAGCTGGTCTCCTTTTTCACAGGACTGTAGGCAAATACGCAAACGGCACAGACACAGGCATTTGAGCATGCACCTCGTACGTAAACCTGAACATGTGACCAAAATTCATATCAAAGGCCCGAGGTTAGAAATCGTACATTGAAGAGTTACTGTAGACACATGTGTGAGATGATTTTCGAGCAGTTTCGGAACACATACTTACATGCAGATGTAAGCGCATGCAAAAAGCGAGAATGGAGCCAGGCCAGAGGATGGGGAGGTTAATTTGGAAAGAGAACACACTGTTAGTACACGTGAAATTTTAGCAGCGTTTCCATTTCCACACAGGCTCGCTCTAAAACTGCCATTGCCCCCGGCTCAGGGGGAGCCCCAGCATGCCCTGGTGTCGCCGAAGCCGATAAGGCCAACACGGCTAATGCCCTCGTGCCACGACGATAAAATGCTAAGATGCCACATCGGTAACGAGTTTCCCATCATTCCGAATGTAATCTCAGGAGCGGCGGCGGGTGCTGGAACTGGAATTTGAAGTTTGCTCGCTCAGTGGCTGTGAGGCAATCTAATTTTATCAGAATGTGCCAGGAAAATTATCTCACGCTTCCAGAGGAAGGTGCCATCTCTCCTGGTCTCAACGGACAGCCACCTCACAATAACAGAACAGCTGCGATATAGAAAAAAATTATATATAATTTTATATATATATATATATATATATATATATATATATGTGTGTGTGTGTGTGTGTGTGTGAAAGCGGCACCATGATTCATGCAGGGGGTGATTAAAAGTGAAGGCCGCAGTGGTCATGCACAATACTAACCTTGCAATAGTGTTGAACTAGTGGGTTCAATTACTTCTACATCAGAAGAATAAAAAAAGAAACAAAAAATAAAATAAAATTTAAAAAAAATGCAAAATCATTTGAGTTTACTGCATTGGGACAGGAGAAGCAAACCCAGATATCACCATATTGTTTCAACATTGATTTATGGTTGGTGTTAAATTATCACCGTTGAAACTATGGTAAATTGATTTTTGGTTAGATTTTCAATATTGAAAAATCAATGGTGGTAAAACCTAGATTCAATTTTGATATGAAGTGAGAGATTGAAGATCAACACTGTTTCAACCTTTTTGTCTGCTATGGAATTAGTGTCATTTCAACATATGTGGGCTATTTGGGAAGCTGATGCTTCTTCTGTGTTAAGGCTAGAAAACTGCCATTTTAGCTACCATTGTACAACATCGTCAGCTGTGGCAGAGGTGCTTACGTGAGGATCCGGAAGGGTAATATCTACGAACAAGCACTGTAATAGCCTTGCTTGCTTTTAGCATAGATTGAGTTATAATTACACTTTACAAGCAGGTCCATACTCACCGTAGAGGACGACGCTTGTGTTGGCGCTGCCCAGTTTGTTGACGGCCACGCAGGTGTAATTGCCATAGTCCGTCGCCGACACGTTGAAAAATGTCAGCATGGACAGCTTGCCGGTGTTCTCAATCTCAATACCGTCAAATCCATTAGAGATCCTGCAAGACAGCCACAGTCAGTGACGCTAAACGCTTTGGCAACCCCAACGACCTCCGGTTTTAAGAGCTTTGAGGGAAAAGTACATGTTAATTCCCGGCATTGCTGTCCTTCACTGAACCAAGTGCATAACGAGAGCTCCTAACAAAAATGTATTTACAAGAGTCAGAACTCCAAAACCTCGACACTCACCCAAATACCAAATGTAGGTATTTAAAGACATCACAATGAAAGTATTGCCATTTAAAATAAAAAAGCCACTTTTTTTAAACAAACATTTCATTTGTGCTCATTTTGCAACTTTAAAAAATACACATTCAATACAAACAGTTACAGGAGAATTGTTGACAGGCACACTGAGGCGCGGTACCTCTTGTCATCTCGGTACCATTCGAATTTGGCCAGGGGCTCAGCTTCTGCCTCGCACTGGAGGATGCCCTGCTGACCCAGAGTGACGCCAACATCTCTGCCTTCCAACACACTCGGGGGATCTGAGGACACAAACCCAGAAAACAGGGGGTTCTTCAGTGAAACCCGTGACAACCCCCAATCAAAAGCAACGGTCCTGTTGATGAATTTTTGGACACAGCATGTTTCTATTGACACATTTGTTATTAAATCATTTTGCAAAACCACGGCTGTTTGTGATTTACTTAACATGAACTTGTGGTTCACTTACAGTTGACTATTATATCCAGTGTTTGTACATCTAAGGAAACGTCATTGGCAGCTGTACATTCGTATGTTCCTGCCTTGTGCCGGGAAATGGCTGGGATTTCCAAGTACTCGTCCTCTGATGCAAAACCTTGGACTGAAAACAAAGAGGGACAGCATGCTTTAGAACTCACAGCACAGCACCAACTCAGCATCTGAGGCCTGCAGGCAATGTAGAGATTAAGGGCAGGTACACACATGCCTGAAGGTTGCCAGTTCCAGTCCCACTAGAGGCTGAACTGCTCCAGTTAAACACCCAGTTATAAAAATGCTGATTTAAGATGAAAGCAAGACACAGGAAACAAAACTTTAGATATCATGAAGGGACAAAGTTTAACTATAATTACAAAAGTTCGTGACATCGTTTGTGATTCCGTAACCATGAATGATAGCCTGTGCCATTTCTCAGAAGAAAGAACTGAAGTCACCCTTCAAAGGGCACATTTTCTTTTCCTTCTATTTTTGCATCTGACACAACCCACAGCTAATAACAATGTTCAAGAGGCTTCAGTGTTCTAGCTGAGCAACTGTACCCCTGGCTAATAATCAGCAAAGCAGGACCCTTCTCTGAAATGCACTGGGGCTTGAACATTTAAGACATAAGTATTGATACGATTCATTTTCATCATTTTACTTTATTCACAGCTTAGCAGGTGGACACTCAAATGCGTCTCCAAGTTCTTGAAAATAAAAAAATACCATCACAAATTATACATTTTAAAATAAAATACATTTTATAACATATAAGTTTAAAGCAGTGGTGGATGGGGTGTTCCTTGCATTATGGAGACTCTTTTTATAACCTTAATAGGTGCTACCTGTGACAGCATTACAATGCGCTGGTAGACACTTTGGTGCATGTGGAGAGGCTGAAGCTCACGCCAAGGAAGAGCTGCTAATGAGAGGAATGATTGGGGAAAGGCGCTCAGCTAGTGGGGGATGTCAGGGGAACACTGGCAGTACCACACCCGCCAGAAACCACAAAGCCATTCGAAAGTGGCAGGCGGGTAGCCACCCTCCTGGAAAACCCCCGTCAGCCCCATAAAAGGCATTGCTGCACTTAAATAGGAAAGCAATGCGGTCGAAACTTGCTACGAGTTCTGAGCGTCGAAGCTCTGACGACAGAGAGCATAAGACGAAACCGCGCCAGAATTTATTCATCTACAGTATATAGTAAACGACCCAGTGTCAGTCATTGGGGGTGGGGGGCAATAAAACAGTATCAGAAAAAGGCAGCTATTCTGATGTTAACAAATAAACGGCTAGAGAGTTCTAGCTTCCAAAAGGAGGGAAAATGGGAACTCTATCTGAACTACAGAAAATATTTTACAAAACATGAAATTGGCAAAATAGTGGAAAGATGCATTGCTTTAAGCATAAATAAACACAGTATTCTATTTTTATGCTAAGCACATGTCTATTTAAAACAATGTAGCTAATACTCAATTGAGTAAAGATAATGCATAATTCATGATAATAAATATATGCATATTTTCTTCTGCTATTGAAGACACTCTATGAATCAGGATGAAAACTAAAAAAAAATAAAATAAAAATGTCAAAACAACCTAAGGAGATACATTCATATAGCAACAAAAACTCATATTTGATAACCCTGCACAGATAATCTATTATTAAAGTGAAAAGGTAAAGCAGCACAATCCACACACCAGTACATGCATCCTGAGACACACACACATGCACTTCTCCATAAAAACCAAGATTTCCTATTGGGAAGATTAACATCTACAGGGACCAGAGAGAAACTGGCTGCTAAACATGAGAGAAATAAAAACAGCCACTTTAGCTTAAGAAAAAGGCTGAGTGCAAAGTCAATGATTCCTTGTGATCGATAATCAGGCTGTAGGATTTCTGTTTTGTTTCGGTGCTGCTGGAGCCTGGATACGGGGGAACCTGCATCTCCCTGGAAAACAACAGGCCATTCCTGTGGGCCGGCAATAAGCCTTTGGCGTGTTGACGAAATACCAACGACGTTTGGGTTTTGGTTTAGAGGGCTAGATAATCTGCTTCTCGAAGACACTGTTTCTCAAAGCGGTCCTCGGGGACCACCAGACAGTTCACGTTGGGAGCTGGGACTGAGCATCCCATGGAGCGTCTGGGTGCCCCTGAGCACTGGTTTAAGAGGTACGGCTATAAGAAACACTCTATATGATAAAGAAACTCCATTTATAGACTTGCATATTAAATTCATGTTAATAAGAATTTAAACGGGACGTCTAATGTATTGAAAATAGGGCATTTTGAATAGTATGGCGGACAACATTAATCAATCAGATGTCAAATACCCCTTATGGTGCACAGATTCCTTCAACGGGTGTTAGGGTGGTATATTTTCAAAAGGAAAATTTACAGACGCTGAAACTTTATTCCAGAGAATAAATTAGATAAGAAAATTGTTTGCCTGAACGCACCAGGTCCTCCGTCTGATGCTGAGTGTATGCGAGCAGAGCAGTAGGGACAGCAGTCTGGACCCCAGACAGACAGGCAGTGCATGAGGAGATGCCTGGATTATCCGGGGTGGGGGGGCGAGGCAGACAAAGCCCCGGACTCTCTGAAACTCGGAAAGGGGCATGGTCATGCCGCAGGCTGATTCTAGCGAAGATAAATGGAGGAAATTCAGCGAAGCAATGCGCCAGTGTTACTCCGCACAATCAAGTCAAACAGGAACTGGGACAGTCACGTTAGCGGCACTGAACGCATCAACTGTGTGTGACAGACGCCAACCATGCGTCATCCTTTGCTGAATTATATGTTGGGAGCTGAGAAAATGGTGGCAACACGGAAAAGCAATCGGTTATAAAGAACACGATGGTTTAAACATTAAATGTGTCAAAGGGAATTAGACGCCATGATGCCACTGTAGCAAAGCCACTGTCTGATGCACTCTGCTTGTCACACGATCAATCTCTGTGTCACTGTACTCAGTCGATCGGCTTTCTCAAGTTAACAACAAACAACCACAGCAATAAAATGCTTCTGCCACTTGCAGATCAGTCAGAATTACACATTTAATTAATTTAGGAAATTTATTGTTTTCAATGTATTACACACTGTTGCATTTAAACAGAGATAACCAGACAGCTCGAAGGTATCTTATAATGAATTATTATGCTTTCTTCTTAAAAAACTTGGCAACAAACAGAATTTTCTTTGACAGTCACTTTGATTTTACTGAAATATTCAAGCCTTTTGTTAAACTTTTCAATTCGATATGAAAACCACATCTGTTTCTAATGCTGGAATAAACAATTTCTGGAAATACCAATAGCATTTATTTATATTAGTCTTAAAATGGTTATGTTAGAATGAGATTTTTTTTTTGGAAACATACATTTAACCCTTTCTTCTGAGAGGTTTTGTATGGACTGAGATGATAAATTTCTGGATTAGCCTGGAGAAGAGGAAAATAATTCTTCATTTAGGCCTACTTCATGGCTAGAAGAGTGTGAGAATTTTCATTCAAATTCTGGATCACTAGACAAATAGGGTCAGTCTGAAGACGAAGAATGCAAAGATCGTACTTATAGTCTTGGCAAGACCAGTCTTGCTAACCTGCCTTCCAAGAATGAACTTGGGGTGCAATGAATTATGGGACTGGTCTTGTTAGGCGAGGATGCAACCGATGTATCCTTCGAATCTGGGGCGGAGCAAGAGCAACGTCCTGGGATTTTTACCGTTCTCTGTACTTCCATTCTTAGTACAGTATTTGAACTGGTTTTCAACAATGGAAGATGACGTAAAACAGGTACATAAGAACACAAGTACTGTCAAGTATGCATATTGAGGTTCCCACATAGTCTATACTGGACAACATTTAATGCTATACTGATCCTATCCAAATGTGAAAACCCTTTAAAATTACACCATACAAGAAGTAGTACCCTTACATCATAACTTAAAACACGGGATCACATTTGCAAACAACTGGCTGAACAATCGGATACATGACAAATGTGTCCTGGGCGGCTGGGTTTATAAATGGCCAATTACCTTGGCCACAGCCAAAAATACTTGGAAAAATACTACTTAATAAATAAAGAAGGAAACACTATCCCAACGGTTAAGCAGAGTGTTCGGAGGGTCACAGGTTAAGGCTGTTTTTCTGAGGGAACCATAAATTCTGAATCATGCTGAAATGTACTGGATGGGGACAGGAGGCTGAGGCTGAGGCAGTATTGGAAATGAGTTCTGCAGAATGACAATTAAAGATTCAAAAGACATGAGAGACCAATTTATACCTATAGGAAAAGCTTCAGGGTTACGATTTATTTTAAGATGAAAGGTTCAAATTGTATCACGTAGGACTAAATGGACATGATTTATGGTTGAGTTACATATGAATTAGAACTAGGACTTCCATGTTAATATATGATTCTTTATATGCAGATCAAAAATGTACTTCTTGAAATTTTTGATCACAGACAAGATGTACAGAAAACCTTCAAACCCTTTAAAATCAGTATTTTCTCTTGTATTTATAGTCTAAGACTAAAACATTCCTCAGAATTATTTTTGCCTTCATACTCATGGTAACCAACATTCAAGTGAAGGCAAAAAGCCAACGCATCCATAAAATTAATGAAAAATAACACATTAACTGATATTAGTTGCTTATAAGCAGCCTCTATCGCTAAGGTTAAGTGTGACTAATGTTAAGGAACATGCAGAAATTTAGCAAAGTTGTGGGAGGGGATTGGTCAGGAAATGGGTTTCAAAAAGATTTCAATACCCCCCCCCCCCTCAGAAACCTCAGATGAAGGCTTGTTTATCGCATGCAAAATAACACTCGAGGGATCCTGGAACCCAGATGGGAAAAAAAGCTCAGTGGTCTTCTGTGGTCTGATTAATCTCCATGCAGACAGCTGAGAGATGAAAACCTGTTGCCCTCTATGAGAAAGCTGGAATGGTGAGGAGCGTTTTACCTTTCAGCACCACAATGGCCCAGAGCTTCAGCAGAAGCCACCTGAGAACTAGAAGGTCAGTGTCATGAAGTAGCTTGGTGAGACCCTGAAGTAGCTTAGTGAGACCCAGAAGTACCTTACTTAGACCCTGAAGTAGCTTAGTGAGACCCAGAAGTAGCTTAGTGAGACCCAGAAGTAGCTTAGTGAGACCCTGAAGTACCTTAGTGAGACCCTGGAGTAGCTTAGTGAGACCCTGAAGAAGCTTAGTGAAACCATGAAGTAGCTTAGTGAGACCCAGAAGTAGCTTAGTGAGACCCTGAAGTAGCTTAGTGAGACGCTGAAGTACCTTAGTGAGACCCTGAAGTAGCTTAGTGAGACCTTGAAGTAGCTTAGTGAGACCCTGAAGTAGCTTAGTGAGACCTTGAAGTAGCTTTGAGAGACCTTGAAGTAGCTTAGAGAGACCCTGAAGTAGCTTAGTGGGACCTCGAAGTAGCTTAGTGAGACCTTGAAGTAGCTTAGCGAGACCTTGAAGTAGCTTAGTGAGACACTGAAGAAGCTTAGTGAGACCCAGAAGTAGCTTAGTGAGACCCTGAAGTAGCTTAGTGAGACCATGAAGTAGCTTAGTGAGACCCTGAAGTAGCTTAGTGAGACCCTGAAGTAGCTTATTGAAACCTTGAAGTAGCTTAGTGAGACCCCTGACCTCAACTTGATATCAATCAAACTGAGATGCTGAGGAGTGATTCCAATAACAGTCCCCCAGAAATCCGAGGAATTGGCTGCATATTTCCATATATTGCTGTGCTATTCCAGTAGATACCTACCCAAAAATAATTCAAGTGAAAGGTGCTTATGCAACCTGTATTTTCTACTTATTCCTCTGTTTTGCACTTATTTCCCATGTACAGATTATGTGTTACAATCTCGTTTCATTTGTTGTTGATTTTGGGTTGTTGGGTAAAGAAACAAATCTTTTTATGTATTTTATATTGCAGGCTTGGGTGGTATGAAGGTAATGCCGGAATAGTGTTGCTTTTAAAAATACCGTCAAAATACAGTGTACTGTGGTATAATGTCTGGACATTATGACGGTATGAAATAATACTGCCCAAGTCTAGTGCACACAGTAGATAGAGGTGGTTGATCCATAGAGGTTAGGAAGCAAGAACCTATTTCTGAGATTAAGTTAGGGAACAAGTTACCTCATAATAACACATCACTAAAATATTATTGTTATATAAAAACGCATTTTGTTTCTTAGAAATATTGTAATATTGTGAAATCTATTATTTATTTACCTCCTCAATTGTTTCAACCAGCCCCCACTGATACAGTAAACACACAATGTGACGACGTTTGATGCGATTCCAAATTGTCGACCGATGCTCACAGTTAAACGGAACTGCTGAATCGACTCCCACTGGCAAATTAACACATCCGCCACCATCCATGCGGAGATAAAGGTTATGCCCCTCACTGAGCCCTGACCATCTGCTATCGGGGGGGCAAATTCTAAATGGCGGTATTGTAGGGGAGATCTTTCACCACGGTGCAGATTAAGAGAGCTCTGCTGCAGAGAGACAAACAGTTCTGTCATCGAGCCGCTGTGACCCATAATGGTGCGCGGAGCATCTTTGATACAGCAAAAGCCTGCAGGCGATCCATCTATCAGCCTGACTCGAGCCAGAGGTCCACTGTGCCAGGTCCTGACAACGGGGGAGAGCACGCCAAAGCAGGGGAGATGCCAATCCCTGCTCTCTGCTAATGCCTTTTATTTCCCTCTAAAATTTATAATATTTGAGCAGCACATCATACACTCAAGGAAACTGCTCAGCGAAAATGAATAGTTTACTCCAGAGAAACCGGGGTGGGGGGTGGGAGATCGGAGGTAATTGAATGGCACCAACTTCTTGATATCATGGGTTTCATTTTATTCTGTATAATTGCACAGTTGCTAGAAAAAAGCTTGCAACTCCAAATACCATCGTTTGAAGAGGGAGTTATCCTGTTGGCTCGCATATTTTGCCCATCAATACCAAAGACTGACTGTTTGCACGATGGGTGAAGGCCTGGCAGTGTATAAAGTTGCTGGCATGTTGTTTAGTAAATAACACTATCTTTAAGATTATCTCTATCTAATTATTATGAATTAAACGAAGATTAGATCACATTTTAGCACCCATTCATGCAGAAAACAGATAATTCCTTTGCCCCATAAATGTACTTTTTTTTTTATGTTTAAATTTTCTGTGGTAAATTACCACATGTCTAATTGGCTTGCATAGATATTTATGATGGAAAACCCTATAATTTTTTGTTGCTTTTT